>CABFOW010001916.1:53925-91234 GCA_902141385.1 Timema californicum
CGCCCCTGTATCCACCTCCTTAATACCCCGGTCCTTGGTTAACCATCCTCCACCCCCTTCTGCGCCCCCCTCACCCCCTCATCCATCGATCAATCAACCCCACCCTCTTTGACACATAGCCATCTCAATAATCGGCCCGACCACGCAAACCCCCCTCACTCACAGGACATTAAGCGGCGGAGTCTGGAATCAGCATTTCCTCCTCTCTCGTGATGGTGCGAGTGAGAGGGGGGAGGAATTATGTTAAGCTTCAAGAAGCCTACCGCCTTAAGAGAGAAGGTGGTATGCGTCTATACGTCTTTTAGAGTTTCCATAAACTATTTTTTTACTTTCTCTCGACGAAAGATGTATTGTGATCGTAAAAAAAAAATGAATTTGAGATTTTGATGAATGTCGACATTTAATCATGACCCCCTGAAAACGAAAAAGTGTTTTTTTTCGCGATACCGACCGTTTGTCTGTATCTCAATGTCTCTATTTTAAGAGAGAAAGTATGCGCGATGCATCGTACCATTTATTTATACATGCGAATAACCAAGAAAATTTATTTATAAATAAAAGAAATTTCAGACGAGAGGCGGAAATAGAATTAAACTCTTGTCGCCCACTTACTCATGTTCCGGCACAGAGTGTATCGGTCGTGAAGTACACTCTGATTCAGACAGGAAGGAACCTTTCTGACAGTTATAAAAGTTACTAAAACAATGTTCATATATAAATAGGCCTATATAAAGTCATGTGATCTGCAGCAGTCACTTTTCATAGTTAATATCAAAACCTGTCACAGACTTACACGGATTCTCAATACGAGTATTTGTAGATACGCGGCTACGGTACTAGGATTTATGGGCGTTCCTAGTAATCTGGCAAAGAGCTCATTTTGTCATCGCCATTTTTATTTTTTTCTACCTTGAGTGAATATAGTTAGATTTACTTAATCTTTGAAACGAGGATATATAGGTAAAAAAAACCCATCGTATTTAAGAACTGTTCGGACTTACGCGGTATTTATCAACTTGCGTGGAAACCTTAGAAACAAATAACCACGTAAGTCGAGGATCTAATACTAATAGTATAGTAAAATTATATCAATTAAGAGGGCAAAAAAAGTTTGTATTTTCTAAAAGCTCCTTACCAGAAACCTATTAATATTTCTCATATAAGCTTACGGTAAAATATACCATGGTATTTCGCCAGACTTTGGGTGAGTAATATTTCCTGCAGCGAAGGGCACATGATGGGCACCCGAAGGGCACACGGACTAAAAGGTATACTCGTCCGGTCTGGTTTGAGGATGACAGAGAGTCCCTGGTTCTAATACCATACAGGTATACTAAGAATATAATTTTTCTCCGGATGGTTTTCATCCCATCTCTTTATGCGAGTATGGATGCATTTCCTCTTAATTATATCTTCCTCAACCCTGCCCCATTAGTGTAGTTAAGCTCGGATGACCCAAACGTTTAATAAGACGTATGAAAAGGGTGTGGAGAATTATAAATAATTTCAAGCACAAAAAAATGTGAAAAAGCTTTATTTATTATAAATTATCCAAGTTTGCATAAACCAGTTGTCCATATGATGCAATTATACTGCTATAAAGCCACTTGGCTGATTTACTCACTGACATTATTGTTTATCCACTTCCAGATGAGCTAGAAATTTGAAATTTGGCAAACTTACAGCTTATAGCCTGTAACCGACGATAAAATTCGAAAAAGTTTAAAAAAATTGAGTTTTAGCCTCCGAGAAAAATTCAAAACGTCGGAGCAACTTTAAAGTAGGTGTGAACCTTTTTTTGGAGATCTCTTGTGGCTAAACGGTAAGACCTCATCAAAAAAAACGGCTCTGGAATTACATTAGTTTACAAAACTCATCGGAGGTTTGCAGATGAGCTAGTGAGTATATAAATACATACACACCCACCTGTATTTAATGTATCAACTTGTCCGGTCAATCATTAATAGAAATATTAAAATAGAGAGCAAGTGAGAAAAATGTTCACCCGCAGTAATGTTATTTCTAAAAAGAATTTACTGATTTATGGTTTAGAACAGTTTAAAAACAACAATCCCAATTTTTCCCCCTCTTTTTCTTATAATAAAAAAAACTATATAACTCCGGACTCCCAACCTTTTGACTCGCCTTTCTTCGCATATTCACAAGAGAGAACGAATACAAATAAAGGCGGCCTATTTATGACATAAACATGGTGGCTCGGTAAATAAATATATATATATATATATATAATTCGATTTAATGGTTCTTCTCTCCCATTCACAATAACTGTAGTAAAACGCGGTGACACAATCATTTGCTCGGGGCTCTGATCTTAACAAGACTGCGATGCTTAAAGAGTATCACATTTATCATTCAGCGTGCTCTCACTTAAAACAAAAACATGCAAGAAGACCCCAACTCCAGAAACTAGAGGTGAGGAACAAGGCAAAACTGAACAGACACAATAATATAGATTTGTAGTCGAAATGAGAAACTGATCCACCATTGATGGTAAACCACAGTGGTCTTGTGGTAAGGTGCTTGCCTCAGGACCCAAGGTTCGTGGGTTCAAACCCAGCCGGGAGCAATGAATTTTTCTTGGGCGACATATGTCTGTAGCACAACATCCTTCAAAGGGAAAGTAAAGTCGTCGATTGTAGCTTGTAAAAACAAACCTGAAAGGTATGTGGACATACCTTTCCCGGTATAATTGGTAGATCCCTTCACTTGCGCTAATATAATCAGAAAGTGAACTTTAAATACCTCAAATAAATAGTAAATTATTATTATTATTAGCACCGCGTCTTACTAACCGTTCGGGTTATACGCACTTACGCTAATGTGTTATGGTGGGGTGATTGTGAGATGAAATGGAGTACCTACAGTTTAACGTGGGATCCGAACCACGGTGGACGCCTGGCATTCCCACACATTCACAAGATGTCTTGTCAGAGGTGAAGGAAGGGTTTGGTAATCAGATAAATCTGTGCCGGGACCGAGGATTGAATAAATAGTAAAAATATAATATATTTTTAATGTGTGTTGGTATCCCTGCATAATACCATCGTTAACAAGTGGATATGTAAAGGATTCTGGTAGGAAAATATGCCTTCCAGAGTTTCCTTCCTATGAAAATCGGGGTATACAAATAATATTATAATGTAGGCCTAGTTTTTAATATATTTCCTTATTTCAAAGTATCAGCTCTAACCTTTTATCCACTGTACTAGGCCGTACTAATTTTATAAACTGATTTTTTTTTAGTAGTATCCCAATGATAGAAAAGTGTACATGTTCGGAGTCGAGACTCACATGGCATTTTAACCCTCAAAACACTAAACTCGTGACCAATCAATAACACTCGCACATTCTGACAAAAACTCCCTGATTTAATTGTAATTTCAATCAAGATACTAGCAGCATCATTAAATGAGAGAGGTAGAATAAGTCGTGTGTGAAACAGTGACGAAGTACTAATCCAGCCGAACCAAGATTGTCAAGACCGGCGAGGAAAAGTTCCGTCCGACGTAACACGTTGTTCCACTGGTCCTCCTTTTACCGATCTATTTTCATACAGGAGTCGGTTCTAGAGGAGGAGGTTGAATAAGAGGAAATAAACATGATAGAGGAGCCACGGCGCCATTAACAGGGATCGAGACGGACGAAGTAAAGGGGGAGGTATTCAAAGAGTAGTCTCCGTCTTTATATTTGAAGTGTTGCATCTCTCCCTCTTGTGGGAGTCTTGGTTGTAATGAAGGTTAGGTCTACTGTCAGACACATTAATAACGTAGGAGGTATACCACAATATCATCCTTAGATGGCAGGACTTTAAAAGAAATCATAAAAGCTCAGAGAAATAAATTGTGTTGCTTTAAATTTGATATTTAAATCGCATTTTTGAATAAAGTAACCTTGATAAAAAAAATATTTCAAAGAAATGATATAAATAAATAGGATTCGTACAGTCACGTTTTATTAATATTTCAGAAAGTTGATTTGATATCTATCCGGGCCTAATCATCTATAATTTGATAGCTTATTTTTTTCAATTAACGGAAATGAGCTTACATAGCTTAGAGCAGTATTCGCTGTGCAATCCTATAGTGAGCTTCAAAAGTAATAAAGCTATGTTCTAGTTTGATGGTGGAAAACATGTTTAACATTTGATGACAAAATAAAAATCGTGTATTAAGTGTATTAAGCGGGTAGCATTTCTAATTACTAACCACCCTTTGATTTTAAAGATTGTGACTAACGTATTAAATGCAATTAACAAGCACGATCAACTTGAATGTTTATAGATGGGCTATTTTCACTGTTGGCTGACAATATATCTCGTGTCACCTATGTTTCGTGTTGAGGGTACGTATTCCATACACGAAGCAGCCTAAAGGTCCAGTATGTGGGCGACCTTGAAAAGACCCCTACGGTCGAGGCTACACCAACAAACAAAAAAACCCAATTAAAGCGCTTTCTGATACTTGAATCGAAACACAGCATCGCACACTTCATCAACAGTTTAGGCTTGGATTCCTTCAAACAAGCACTAGTATACCCTGTTTGTGGGGGGAAAGGGATGTCTGAAAGGCCTTTGTCCCTATCAAAATTCTATTGTATATTAGTATTTCGGTAGGAGAAAGGACCTTTAAGACTCTCTCCTTCCTCCCATAGACGGGTATAGTTTCCCGATCCATACAATCGATCTCTCTCATTCGGTACCCTCCTCCTTCCTCACCACCAAAAAAGAGGTCCTGGTGCGGTCGAGTAGATAAAGTTTATATGGAACTGGTGACCTGGCGGTCTAGGGGTAAGGTGTCAGACTTCTATGCTGGCGGCCGGGGTTCAATCCCCGGTCCCGGCACAGACTTATCTGATTACCAAACCCTTCCTTCACCTCTGACAAGACATTTGTGAATGTGGGGAATGCCAGGCCTCCACCGTGGTTCGGATTCCACGTTAAACTGTAGGTCCTCCATTTCATCTCACAATCACCCTACCATTACACATTAGCGTAAGTGCGTATAACCCGAACGGGTAGTAAGACGCGGTGCTAANGTGGTGCTAATAATAATAATAATAATAATAATAATAATAATAATAATAATATATGGAACTATTCCGCGATTCCAACCATCCGGGAATTTGCGGTAAAATATAATTTACAAAGGGTTCATGAATGTTATTTATTATAAGCCTTCCTATGATAATCATGTTGGTTAACTTTTTATCAGGAAAGGTATTGTACAATCTAATTTACATTAAAAAAGGGACCTTATCTGATAGCTAGAAAAGTTATTAGATCTACTTTCACGTATTCATTTCATCTCACAATCACCCTACCATTACACATTACCGTAAGTGTGTATAACCCGAACGGGTAGTAAGACGCGGTGCTAATAATAATACTTTCACATATTCATACGTCAAGTCATGTGATCTTCATCTGTCACCTTTGATAGATATTATCAATACCTATAAAATAACACAAATTAAAATGTTATCAACTTTGGCCGCAAGGTATATGTTTGATTGTTTAAAGGGCTTTCCATTTAAAATAGGAATGTATATTAAATATATTTAAACTTAAATTGTTAGTGAGCGCTTTCTAAACACACAGTACACAGCGTACTAACTAACTTGATTCAGAACCGTACGTCTGATAATTTACACCAAACCATGGATCGGATAACAGGATGAACCCGTATCAAAATGCAATTACTATTTTAAGTATCACCAAGAATCAAACCAAATTTCTCTCTACTTGTGGTCAACCTCTATAACCACTGAGCCACAAGCCCGGTCAATTTTTAATGTAGCTCACGGATGAGATAATATGTCTACCTTCTGGGAGCCCCCGTGACCCCTTAAGATTGGGATTTAGGGGACGAAAGCAAAGTTAAGTGTTTTTGTAGTTTTTATAGCAAAACATTTGTTTGGTCAAATAAATCAAATATTACTTCAATTTAATTCACAAGGTGATATCAACAGTTCTTGAATATCTGTCAAGGATTTCCTGGAATTTAATGACAACCTTTTCCTCTCGCTTAAAAAGTTTGTCATTCAATAACACTATGCTAATGCCAGTTATTAAACAACTGTTGATAACAACATGTGAATAAAATGTTTTGCTATATAAAATGCACAAAAACTGGCCATTTCTTGTATTCCCTAGAGCCCCACCTTAATTGTTACTGTCCACTCACCCAAACGTGCCCCTACCCCCTTCACCAAAGAAATCAACCAGGCCAGGTCCAACCCTAAACGTGATTACACCGAGAAGAAAGGATCAGAGCGCCATCTCAACCTCCCTAATTCTAGAGAGTTCTTTTCTCGTTGGGTCATACCACCACGCGACGCGGTCCAATCATCCCGTCCGGTCAAATTAACAAAAGATGCGGACCAAGCGTTCTAGTAGCTATACAGTAGCCCCATGACTTCTTTGGTGCTGACTGACCACTCACAGCTGACTTCTGACGGTCAACATTTAGGTACATACCTAAATTTTGACTGTCAGAAGTGACAGTTGCTAAACACATGTTTATGCAGATCATAAGGTTCGGCGTAGGGATACATAATTTGGTCTGGTAACTTTTCAAAGCCGTCAGAAGTCAGCTGTGAGCTATCAGTTAGCACCAAAGAAGCCATGGGGCTACTGTACCTGCTTTAAAATCTAGTTGAGTTTTATCAAACTTTTCCCCCCCCCAAAAAAAATGTCCAAGCTAAGGATAGAAAATTCGTTATATTTGCTTCGATAGATGATTTTACTTCTTTATATTATAGGT
The DNA here is from genome assembly GCA_902141385.1 of Timema californicum. NCBI lineage: Eukaryota > Metazoa > Arthropoda > Insecta > Phasmatodea > Timematidae > Timema > Timema californicum. The sequence continues at coordinate 60,708 of CABFOW010001916.1, forward strand.
CACATTAGAGGATGATGTAACTTTTTTAAAAAATAAATAGTATCAATATATATATATATATATATATATAATAATACTTTTATACCCACTTCGGTGATCGTGTGGTCCAACGTGCTACTTTCGCAGAAGAGTGGACTGCCGATGACGGGGAGATCGAGGTTCGAATCTCGGTCGGATGTATGAGGGTGGTTTTTCCAAAAATATTTTCCAAATCCCTCCCCGCGAACGCGGGTACACTTCCTCTAAATATAACCTTCATAATTCATCAAATCATTGTCGTAATCTAGTACAAAGGCATATAACCTGAACGGGTAGTAAGAAGCGACGCTAAAAAAAATATTTTGATAATATAATGTTATCAACATTGACAGAATTATACTGTGGATTGAGTTACAATACTGAATAATTTTAATAAGATTATAATTTCCTAATCAATTAATTAAACAAAACCGGTTCTAAATAATAAATTTAACCAACAAGAAGGTTTGTGAATGGTTTCCAATAAGCTACCACAAAAGAAGAAATTAACAAAAATGGTACATTAATTAGGGTATTAGGCTTAAACTTTTAAAAGTATTCTAGACCCTACTAGAGTTTAGTTTAAACAAAAAAAAAGTATGATTATTTTATTCTGAAATTTTAACTCAAACGAATACCACAAATAAATGTCTGGATCAGGAAAACAATAGAATTGTCATTTTTACGTTGAATCTAGATAGAATAAATAATCCTCAATCAAGCTTACAAATTCAATCATAAACCGGTTTTGTGGTGTACCGCAGCTTCTCTGGTCTAACAGCTACTTTTATTTACATTTTCCTCTTGTTATTTCAAATTTGTTGACTATCTAAAACTTTATCTGAACCCAGCAGAAATAAAATAAACCTAATCACGGCAAGACGTTGCCTTTTTTTCTTCTATCGCCTTTAAAACGAGGCGGAGATCATCCATATATTGGCCACAACGCAGAGCCTTGAGGAATGTAACCTATGAGAGTAATGGTGGCAGCGGAGGGATCTCTTTGTCAGAATGACTAAATAAACGTGAGTAATGGTGGCAGCGGAGGGATCTCTTTGTCAGAACGACTAAATAAACATGGTCAGGACAGGCCAAGGTGTGGAAGATTAGTTAGGGAGTCAACCAAAATATTTTATAAGTAGCAAAGAAGAATCACATAAACCCCAAAACAGTTTTTTTTATTCGTAGATACGTGACTAGGGTGGTTCAAAATGGATAGAGTTACTACAATCGTACATCTCAAAAGTTTAAGAAACATCGCAGTAAACAATAAAACAGTTTAAAAGTGGTTAGTCTAGCTCCGGGCAGTTTTNTCGGTGAGGGTTAGGGTGAAGGGACGCTGATGGCGTCGCCACAATGGCGCCAGCTAGACGGGGTTGGTCCAAAGTGGCAGCCTGGGGATGGATGCTGCGTGAGGGATACCACCTAGTACTAGGGGAGGATTCATGAATAGCGAGGGGTGGTCTCCTCCGTACTGAAGAAACGCCGTAACTACGACCGGGTGAGTCATCCGGCGTCTGAAGCTCTTGGAGAGATTTCTGCGTTCGAAACTTCGGACAGTCTTGCGATGGTTAAAATACGTGTCCCTGGGAGGGTCAATTTTTCTTTAATCCAAATAGTAGATATTAGGGTAGTTTGCAGGGCATGTGCCTGAATTAGTGAAAACGGGATGGAAAAACCAAACTGATAAATCAAATTCAAAAACTCATTCCTCAGATTACTAAGCAAGAATTCGGACCCAAACCATCCTATAAACGTGTTGTAAAGATAATGTTGTGAGATGAATCATTTGTTCGCTATACGTACCTATAATTCTCTTAAACAGGTATATAAGAAAAACAAATGATAGTTGGAAGCGTGTCGGTCTTCTGAGATAAGGACCTGGGGCTCAATTCCTGACAGGGCCGAAAAATTAACCATCGGTTAAATGTGGTTGTATCCTTTCATAGTGATCAATTAACGGTTGGGGACTGGATGTTGTGCCTGTCCTAGTCTTAAGTTGGCCTAGCAGACCGATAGTGGGAAACCTATGGCTTGAATAAAAAAATGACCCAGGCCACAAGGTATAAACAGTAATGGATGTAAAGGAAATGCTTGCAATAGTTAAACCGGTACTATTTTCTAATAACCATAGCAATATAATAACCTTACACATACAAAAACAAGGTAATCACTTGAGTTTAAATAGCAAAACCTATTTTGGCCAAAATAAATTAAACCTCTCTCTTGTAGAACCATATACTTTAATAATTGTATTTACATGGTGACCTCTAAAGTTATTTAATATTTGTCAAAGGTGTTTTAAATTTTAAAGACAACATTTCCTCTTCATTTAAATATTTCTCATCAAATTATAATATGCTTTACGTCAGATATTCAAGCACTATTGATTCCACCATTATGAAGATAATTATTACACTTTTTATTTATATTGGAGAAATATTTTTACTTATTTTTACCAGAAGAAAAGTTGTGTTGTAAGAATTGCAAAAACAATGACCTTTCCTCCTTAAAGTAAATTCCAATGAAATTATGGTGTTTGTAAATTTGTGGATTTATGGTACGATGGCATAAACGCAACTTTTATACAAGATATTCCTTTCTTTTATCAATTATTATTATTATTATTATTATTATTTAGCACCACGTCTTAATAACCGTTCGGGTTATACGCTTTAAGCACTAATTACGCTAATGGAATAGGAATTGGGAAGGTTGAATAAGAGGAAGTGAACCCACATTTGAGTGGAGGGAGAATGGAAAACCATTTAGGAAAAACTACCCCTAGTTCACCCGACCGAGATTCGAGCCTCGATCTCCCCGTCCTCAGCGGTCAAGCTCAACACGACAAGCGCGTTAGCCAACTACGCCACCGAGGCGGGTATCAATCAATTATTAATGCGAAAATATAATTAATATTTATATATCCAGTTAATTAAAGTAAGTAAATCCAACCAGTGTGCTACTCGTGGAACGAAAATTACACGAACTTTGCGGTCAGGCAACAATTCACCAGGGAAATTATTTGTCCCGTCAAATTACTCGATGCTGGAATTGAGGCAGTTTTCCTCTGTGGAAAACAATTTGAGCTTGTAGGGGTGGTACAATTTGAAAGATGAGAAGACTGGTGGGAAGGGGATGGACTGTTGATGAGAGAATTGTAAGGTCTAAGGGAGCGTAGGGGTGGATTATGGAAATTAGAGAGGGTTTTAGGGAAGGTACTGTACCTCCCTCCGTCATTGGAAAGCGAGAGATTATTTAGTCCTTTTACGAAAGGAGAAGAGACGACGAAAGGTTTGGAAGATTTCTGTGGAGCACGTCACACGGTTACAATATTCTAAATGGTAGCCCTACTGATAAACTATAGTTCAATTTTCACAGGAAAAGTCTATTAGAAAATACAAACACATTTTTGGCTGTAAACATTGATAACATCTTACTATATTGTTTTTTGTACAGGCATTGAAAAGTCTACCAAAATAAAAAGTAGAAAATGATATGCGTCTTACTACCCGTTCGGGTTATATGCACTTACGCTAATGAGTAATGGTAGGGTGATTGTGAGATTAAATGGAGGACCTACAGTTTAACGTGGAATCCGAACCACGGTAGAGGCCTGGCATTCCCCACATTCACAAGTCGTTTTGTCAGAAGTGAAGGAAGGGTCTGTCTGGTAATCAGATAAATCTGTGCCGGGACCGGGGATTGAACTTCCGGACCTCCAACACAGAAGTCTGACACCTTACACCTAGACCACCAGGTCACCTAGTTTATCAAAAGTGACAATTGCAAATCATATGTATTGACGTATGAATACTTAAAGGTTTATCTTGTAAATCTTCCGATGAAAGAAAGTTTTGTTTTTAATACTGAGAAAACAGAAAAAAATGTAGCTATTATTATTTTATTGGCATCAATACATCTGTCAAAGATGACAACTACAGTTCATATGGAGTTAACGTTCTTGTAGATGACCTGAAAATAACTGTATGGCTCTAGTAAAACTTGTAGCTCTCAGCTACAGGGTGGGCCAAGAAAAACCGAACAGCCTCTCCACGTGTTGATACGAGTAGTTTCTATCATGAGCGTGATAGGATGGGCACAACTTTGCAATAGGCGCCGGCAGAAAATCCCTTCCAGCACCTTCTGTAACGGTTAAGTACGTCATTATTCCATTATCAATTACAATCCAATCATCAACAAACCACACAAGGGAAATAAGTTTCAGTTTTTCGTGGCCCATCCTGTATAGCTGGTTCTGGGAAACTTTTCCTAATGAAATCTCAAAAGTTAGTAAAAACATTTGTTTTATAAGGATAAGGACTCTAATAGAACAACTCTTAATACTTGAATTATCCCTGTGTACGTGTTCAACTAACTAATTACACAGTTATCATTCCATGACGGCTGGACGTAACAGATAATTGCTAGGATGTTTAAGGTGCGACAGAAGGGAGCGCAAGTATTTTTACAGTTTTTATAGAATATAATTTTTTTCACAAAAATAAATCAAATATTTCTCCAGTAGCATCATAGGGTTTAGTTTTCTGCACATGCTAATATCAACAGGTCCATAAAAGGTATCCTAGAATTTTGTCAAAACCTTTTAAATAAAGAGAACAAGTTTTGACCAAATTCCAGGACACCCTTGACAGATATTCAAGATCTGTTGATAATAGCATGCGCAGAAAACAAAACTCTATGATGCTACCGGAGAAATATTTTATCTATTTTGGCCAAAACAATTTAATGCTATAAAAACTGAAGAATTACTTGCACTCCATTCTACCGTACCTTAAGGACTCATGTATTTTTTGGGAATGGATAGTATTTTATTAAGCTCAAACCCGCCTCGGTGGCGTAGTTGGCTAACGCGCTAGTCGTATTGAGCTCTACTGCTGAGGATGGGGAGATCGAGGTTCGAATCTCGGTCGGGTGAACTCGGGTGGTTTTTCCTAAATGATTTTCCACTCTCCCTCCACACACATGCGGGTTCACTTCCTCTAATTCAACCTTCCCAATTCCTAATCCATTAGCGTAATTAGTACTTAAAGCGTATAACCCGAAGGGGTAGTAAGACGTGGTGCTAAATATATTATTATTAAGCTCAGCCAACATTGAATCATACGCTTATGGAACATCTCAAAATGAATACATTAAATTGTATCATCATAATTTTAAATACAAAAATTTGTAAATAAAACCCTTTTCTCCTGGAGTTCTATTCAGGTTTTATTGGTCGTAGGTCTACATAAGTGAACGTGTCAACCCAGAGCAAGTGTAATTTTCGGTTTCCGTTGAACTAACTTGATGTAACAACAAGTCACTTGTTTAGAGAAACTAATATATTACTCAAGTGAAAAATGTGTGACTTTTTTTTTTACTCTTGCTTTATGAACGCCTTTCCTTTGGTTAATCTTTAACATAAAAGGAGTTCAAGCGTGGAGCCGCCTAATTTTTAACAAGGCGACCATTTAGAAAGATCCGGCGTCAACTGTAGACAACAGAACGAACCTAAACTCACTAACTTACGTTCATTTCAACTCTTGAGGGGGTGCATATTACCCCATTAAAACAATGAACGATTTATAATGCATTATTCTCCGCGACAAACACGACATTAGCACAATTTTTTTATAAGAGGAAAAGTGTTATACGGTCCACAAGTCGATAAGGAGAAGCGTTTACGTTGAAAGTGATACAAACACAAATTATCATTATTAGCATCACGTCTTACTACCCGTTCGGGCTAAACGCACAAACACAAATTAAATCAAAGCTTGAAACAAACAGTGCAACTTAAAAAAACATACAAACAAATATATTTGTTTATCTTATGATATAAATAATATGGACCGTACTTTTTTTATATAGATTTTCTTCTAATTTTGATTCATACCACTGTTTATCGTTTACATAATTGACTCTCATATCGTAAAAACCGCATTTATTTATTCGCCAAACCATAAACACAATCCTTAATTAATGCGTATAGACTGAACGGGTAATGAAACGCGCTAACAAAAAACTGAACTAAACAATTGTTTTGTTACTTTTTAACTCACGGGAGTGAAATTATGTCCTAAAATAAATTAAATGTACTTAAAACATAATTATTACTGCATAATCTATCCAATTCTTTAATGAAAACCTACACACGTTGGAGATCTAGGTCTATAGGTTTTTTTAGCACCACTATATAAATATATATACTAATTACTCTAGTGGTTTTAGGGATTAGGAAGGTTATATTTATTACTCTAGTGGTTTTAGGGATTAGGAAGGTTATATTTATAAGAAGTGTACGCGCATTTGCGTGTTTACGTGATTTTTAATTTAGCACCGCGTCTTACTACCAGTTCGGATTATATGCTTAAGTACTAATTACTCTAATGAATTAGGAATTGGAAAGGTTGAATTGAGAGGAAGTGAACTCGCATTTGCGTGGAGGGAGAGTGGACAAAAAACATTTAAGGAAAAAACTATTTTGGTAAAAACCGCGCTCAGTACACTAGATCGAGATGTGGATCTCGATCTGTCCAGTAATCTAGTCTACTTGCGAGACTAGCGCGTTAGACCACGCAGCCATCGACGCGGGTTGTAGTTTCGTTCGTATGTTTATTCTTTCATAGAGATTGCCATGTTTGTATTTGTCGCCCTCTTCAAGTTTCATCCAAAACTGATTAGAAAAAGTACGGTCGGTAGAGGAGCTTCCATCCCAACTAAAAGTGGGGTATCCCGCTACAAATGAATCCCGCACGCGTGTTAAGTAAGACATGAAAAGAAAGACTGCATTTTCTCCTCGCGTCACCGGTTATCAATCAGTTCAACCCTCGCACCCCCCAAAGCGTACAAGTGTGTATAAGAAGAAGCTTGACGCCAGCGACTCTGATTACACCCTTATTACCCTCACACACAGCCTAGTAGGGGATCATTTATCAACCCCCTCTCTTATATATTGGACCAAGGTGTAGAAATTAGGAGTGTTTTTAGGGAACTTCCCGCACAGTGTTTACAATCACCAAAGGCGTTATCAAATTGGTATTAGAAATTTCTCATGAAACATCCCCCCCCCCCTAAAAAAATCGCCTCGTTTAGGAAAATTCCCATTTTAAAGGGAAATGTTTCTTTAACCTTTCCCGAAAAAATTCTCCAATTTTTTTTTTTACAGAAAATGTTTCCGCATATTTTTAATTTATCTTATGCATTGCGTTTTACTACTCATTTGAGGGGGATATCATAATTAGAATTTCGAGGAACTTTACCTGCACTTGCGTGGAGAGAGTACGGAAAACAATCGAGGGAAAACTATCTTTAGTAGGCCTACCATCAACTGGGAGACGAACCTCAAACTCCCCGTCGCCGCTTAACTAGACCACACGAGGTTGACGCCTCAGCCCAAGTACCCACTTATACAAGCTCCAGCTACTTAAATAGAACGATTGCAATCGAGGTATTCAAAGTCTTACAAGAAACACGTCAGTTTAATTTATGTTAAGGACGAAAACACCAGAAAAAATATTAAATGGGTTATACTAAAGCAGTAACAGTGATTTTAATTATCTTATCACACTCGCGTATTGACTACAGCGATTAGTGGTTGAATGTGTCACAACATTGGGGTTCCTTAGCCCTTTGCAGAGCAGATATGCTATCATCAAATCCTTTCTCCAGTATTCAATTATCTGAAATGTTTACCGATAAATTTCAGATCAATGAATTTTCCTATTACCCGCTTCGGTGACAGATTTTTCAACTCTCCCTAAACGAAAATGTGGGTACACTTACTCCAAATATAGCCTTCCTAATCCCCAAGACCATTAGCGTAGTTAGTACAAGCGCGTACAAGCCGAACGGGTAGTAAGATGCGGTGGTAAAAAAAATCATATTGGAAATTTATCGGGAAAATGTCAACTAAAGAATATATACCTTGTATTCTGTCTGTATATCTTAAACGTGCCTTATTATTCCTATAGAATCTGCGAGGTGCTATATAGCATTATATACAGCATTAGCATGATAATGTACCTTCACCCTGAGGCCTGTATACTGGGCTGTGTGATATCATTCGCCCCAAACTGATTTCCTCAGCATGCGCCTCATATAATACAATACCAGACAGCTCCCGGAGGTAGATAACGAGGGAGCCGTTTGCTGCGTCGCGTTGTTAACGTCAGTACTGGAGGTTTCTTTTGTTTCGATCCACCTTATCGTCCGTCGCCCGTTCAAATGTGTCGTCGTCACACATTTCTAAAAGCACTGTGCACGCAAGTTGATGGCGTGCTAGCATTCAAAACGTAAAATGATTTTTTTTTATTCGGGTGGTTTTGAAAACGGTATTTAATCAAAGATAATCGACTTGGGTGGTCTTGGAATAAAGTGATTGCCTCAGGACCCTCTCGAGCGATAAAAATCCGTAGCACAACTTCCTTCGGAGGGGAAGTAAAGACATCGGTCCCGTGTCGATTGTGGACATGCGAAAATAAAAACTTTCATAGAAAGTCTCATGTGCTGGTTCAAAATGGTAGGTTCAAAATGTGCACGTTGTTAATATCTTAAATAAATAGATAATTAGAGATGAAAATTTGTTTAGTAAAAGTTAAGTTGTTAAGTTTAGCTAATGTACTCGTAAATACTTTGATTTCATAATATAGCAAAGTAAAACATGTTTATAATACCGGATACGTTAGTGACGATGTTGCATTCAACCACCGAGCGCTGTAATCGAGTGTAGAGTCCATTCGCCACAGGAGTGGTGGTAAACGGCAGTTAGTAGAAGATGTTAAAACTGTTACTACTATTAGCACCGCGTCTTACTACCCGTTCGGGTTATACGCACTTACGCTAATTTGTAATGGTAGGATGATTGTGAGATGAAATGGAGGACCTACAGTTTAACGTGGAATCCGAACCATGGTGGAGGCCTGGCATTCCTCACATTCACAAGATGTCTTGTCAGAGGTGAAGGAAGGGTTTGGTAATCAGATAAATCTGTGCCGAGACCTAGGATTGAACCCCGAACCCCAGCACAAAAGTCCGACACCTTACCCCTAGACCACCAGGTCACCTTAGTTCGTATTAGTGGCCCACGGGGATAGTGCGTTGTCTCCGGCCCCTTCAGGCGCCGTTTGCATTAAGTGAAATAAATATTGTTTGTACTATTTATTGTGTGCCCAAGTTAGGGTGAAAATATAAATATACTATAGAATGCCCAAGCAGTACTTATTAGGAATTGACCGGCCATAGTAATTTAGCCTCCTAGATTCCTGATAGCCCGTCATTTACTATCTGTAATATGCTAGTTTTCCCGATTTTTTAAAATTGTATACAACCAAACCGCGAAATATCCCAATTGTCTCTAATGCTATAAATGTAATTTAGTGGACATGAATCATTTCAAATAGTGCGACGTGCGATTAATAATAATCATCCACATTCGTGAGCACATGTGCAATAATACAACCACAATGTGGACCTATTATCATGAATGATGTGCTTTACATGGGGAAATCGAAGCTTTCGAGACCGGCCAAGTTCACTAAACGTGGCTTTACGCTTGTCTGTTTATCTTGTAAAGGAAGGTGGAATCAATTCGCATCACTCGTCTGACATCATATTTTACAGGATTAATATATACCATTTTTTAAAGTCATTTCTCAACCAATAAGGTTCCGCAGCCATTGAATTAGATGGTACAACTGATACTAAACTAACTAACACGAGGTTTTATACTCATTCTTAACATATCTAAGCTCTAGTGTAATAGCGTGCGAGCAATCGCGCCTACGAGTACAGAAGTAGATAGATAGCATTATGCACAAAGGCCCAGCACACGAAAGGTGCTGATGCCTATAGTGACGTAACAGTGATTAGTTAGTAGCGTGTTCTTTGTTCCTGAGTGTGTGCGCTCTGAGCGACCAGACGAGAAAGGGTCACTAGAAGTCTCCTCTCTTTACAGAGTAACAGGATATCATCATAACAAGAGGTATCCAGTAACTATGCTATCATCTGAGAGTGTGCCAAGGATAAACAACACCTGAGTGTATCACATTTTCTTTTTGAAGGTTTAATAAAAACCAATAAGTACTTGAACGTGTATTTTAAAAACAGCAAACGACTAAGAGATTACTTAGTCCAAGACAGATAATTAAATATTATTATTATTATTATTATTAGCACCATGTATTACTACCCGTTCGGGTTATACACACTTACGCTAATGTGTAATGGTAGGGTGATTGTGAGACGAAATGGAGGACCTACAGTTTAACGTGGAATCAGAACCACGGTGGAGGCCTGGCATTCCCCACATTCACAAGATGTCTTGTCAGAGGTGAAGGAAGGGTTTGGTAATCAGATAAATCTGTACCGGGACCGAGGATTGAACCCCGGCCGCCAGCACAGAAATCTGACACCTTACCCCTAAACCGCCAGGTCACCAATTAAATATTATAATCCATACTACCACCAGTAAAATGTACTATCTAATTACAAAGGCGAATCCAATTAGGCGAATGAGCAGTGTTAATCAACCTTTTAGGATAATTAATCAGCCATGTGAATGGGGTACCAGGATCATATTCTCTAACAGTTGAAGCATCAAAAAGATTAATTTATCAATTTTTATCAAGTGGCAAAAAAATAAAATAGTGAACACACTATTATTGGTGATCAGAGGAAGAATATTAATTGTAAATTAATCTTATTTTACTTTAAAAATGGAAAGGAAGGAAACTTTAAGTTCCTAACTCATCATATTTTCATTGGATGTCTTAATTAGAGCATCACTCATTGCAGTGTGCAATCATGATCGTGACCGACGATGCATAGGTCTCTGAACAAACTCAAAACCAAGACTACCAGATTAGTGTTTTAGAAGATAGCAAAAAGGAGGGTAGCTTATGATTGTGAGGATGGTTTATAAGTTCAGGTAATAGATGGCGTGCCAAGGAGTAGAAGGGGTTTAGCGTGTACGGGAGGAGTGATAAGATGAGGTGGAGTATGCAGATATGAAGGTACCCCCCAAGAAAATGATTGCGAGATACTCAGTCTTGAAATGGCTACTATTAATAAATAAAAACACCCAGCCGGGATTTGAGCCACGAACATCCCATAACCATAGAACCACGTACCCTTTCATTGCGGATTTCCACTATAGATATTGGAATGATCTTGGATTATGACGATGAGATTGTGACAATCACAGCCAACTTGAGACATTTGGCAACCAAAATATGTTGTGTTTTCCTAATTTGATATTATGTTATGTGAGCAACAGTTTAGTTGTAGGCTTTAAAAAAAAAGTGGATTTGGAAGTTGTGCAGCCAAATTAGCGTAAAGGACGGGAAAAAACCCCAACCATTGTGACAAGTCACATTTGGAGGGGGAGGGGGGGAAATGCTCAGTGCATTTGATTAAACAACAACAAAATCCACACCATAAATCAATCTCAATCTAATGATTGTAAAACTTAAGGAACACGCAAATACATTTTTAAATACTGTTACGCTTTAAAAGAACGGGAGGAAGGGGGGGGGGGCGATAATCAAATTTACTGAGCCCACGTAAAAATAAATCAAGCCTAAACTCAAAATAGGCGAGAAGAAAATACACCCAAATCGGCATGACCTAGTCTCAGTTTCTAGACCTTTACAAAATAAACCGCCAACTCTTTAAGACAACAAACACTTTTGTCATGACAACGAAACGACAGGAATTCCCGGCCGTAATTTAAGACAGTGACCTGAATTTGTCGACCTTCCCGCATCGCTCTCTACCGCAACTCCCCGTCATAACCGCTGGAATGGCGACACGCAGCCAGAACCCAATGAATAGTACCGGTACCGATCTTGTACGACCGAGCAACCGTCAGGGGATGGACGGAGGGAGAACTACAGTAGCCCCGTGGCTTCTTTGGTGCCGACTGAGAGCTCACAGCTGACTTCTGACAAGTCAACATTTAGGTATTTACCTACATTTTGACTGTCAGAAAAGACAGCTGCTAAACACATGTTTTTGCAGATCATATGGTTCAGCGTAGAGATAGATAATTTGGTCTGGTAACTTTTCAAAGCTGTCAGCCAGCACCAAAGAAGCCATGGGGCTACTGTAGTTGCTCAAGTAAATGGCTTGGGAAGCTGATGGTGTCACGCGTGGTGGGGCTCAACGGAACTATTTAACTCAAAAGCGCGGCGCGCTTAAACAGATTAACTACACATTTAATTTGACTAAAAATTAACTTGAAGATAAATTTTTTTTTAAAGTGACAATGCGCGAAATGACTATAAAGTGACGTTAAAACATATATTTTCACCCATTTGATATAATAAGACATTACCCGCTTCGGTAGCCGCGTGGTCTAACGCGCTACTCTTGTTCCGGACTAGACTACTGAAGATGGGGAGATCGTGGTACAATCCCGGTCGGGTGCACTGAGCGTGGTTTTCCATTCTCCTTTCACGCAAATGAGGGTTCACTTCCTTTCAATTAAACCTTCCTAATCTTTAAACCATTCGTGTAATCAGTACATAGGGGTATGTATAACCCGAATGGTTATTAAGACGCGGTACTAAAAAAAATACAGAATTTAAATATCTTTATCTCTTATGAAACTCAATTCTTGGTGTTTTACCAGAATTTTTAAAAAAATGTTTAGTTGTGTATAGTATTTTTTAACTATTCTAATTGTAATGAGTAACCCTCAGCGGTGGGCACGTGGACAAAGATGTTAGTCTCGTCTATGTTTCCAGTAGCGAGAGGTCTGGGTTTGAATCCAACATGGATATTGGTACAGTGTACTATTTTGAAAGTGTTTTTCAATAATTTTATTTAAAATAAGCGAACATTTTAATAATCTTGACTTATTGTATTTCAGTGCAAATGCTACACAATTACTAAACTTTTTATTATAATTCATTAGTACAGGTAATTTAATTTGCAATTATTGTGAACCACACGTCCAGAAGCAAATTATACCGTTAATAACTTATTAAAACCATTAATATAATATTGTGACGAATTGTTGATTTGTGATGCAGACTAGACCCTCATCTTTTGTTGGTTTTAACCAATCAGGGCTACCATACCAATAATTAATAAACGTTTTTAAATTGAGAAAATCCCCAAAGAGAATCGTACGACGAGTGTTATTTCAAATTTGAAAAGGTTTGTTTGTCATAGAATAGAACATGCTTGTTCATAATAATTAGTATTTTATTCTAGCGACAGTGTTTACAAATTTAATCTAAGCAAATCCGCGTAGGAGAGATCCAAATTACAATAGGTGGTAGCTATAGTCAAATTGATGGGAGAAGGTCATTTATAAAAATACAAACTTTTTTTTGCAATAAATTTGAGAAAATTTTCACTATTATTTTTATCACCATGTATTACTACCCTATGCTTTCGGCCGGGGTTCAATCTTCGGTCCCGGCAAAGATTTTTCTGATCACCAAACCCTTCCTTCACCTCTGACAAGACATCTTGTGAATGTGAGGAATGCCAGGCCTCCACCGTGGTTCGGATTCCACATTAAACTGTAGGTCCTCCATTTCATCTCACAATCACCCTACCATTACACATTAGCGTAAGTGCATACAACCCGAACGGGTAGTAAGACGCGTTGATAATAATAATAATAATAATAATAATAATATTACTACCCGTTTGGGTTATATGCTTATGTACTAATTAAGATAGTGAATTTAAGGATTAGGGAGGTTATATTAATAGGTCTACCCGCATTTGCGTGGTGAGAAAGTGAATAACGATTTTGGAAAAACCGGTATCCTCGATACACCCGACTGAGATTCGAACCTCAATCTACTCGTCATCGGCAGTCTAGTATACTGCGAGAATAGCGAGTTAGACCACGCGGCCCACCAAAGCGGGTTATTTAGGTATTATTTTATCAGGATTGCCAAACGTGGCAGCCACGAAACATATCGAAGTACATAAATGGAGTCTGAGTAAATGTTGTAAATATCAAATAAGCAATCCCGTTCAAGTCGCCCATCCGGTGAAATATTCACTACCACTAGGGCGACCGTCCCGACATGTTTTCTCCGAAACCACGTGGCGTGAAGAGAGAGTCGCTCGCTGCTAGATCACGAGGACCGATGAATTCGTTAGCCTTGCAGCGGAGGGCGAGGGGGGAGGACTGGGCTAACAATAGTGAGGCAAATATTTACAGATACCGCTCGCTTCCTGCGGATTCGCCGCGGGGTGTTACGGGGCGAACTAAAGCGCGCACCGAATATCATATATATGCATCTTCTCTATAGGTGGGCGTTCCGAAAAGATTAACCATACATTCATGGAGAGCGGAGCCAACTCACGTCTGGTAGATACATATTATTTTATCTCCGCGTCTTATTATTTTACCTTTTAAGGTTAGACATATTTCTGATAATGAATCTAATGGGGTAGAGATGAAGAAAGAAGAATTTTAGCGGTAATCTACCAGCACTGGCAAAGAAGGAGAACCCTTTAGGGGGGGAAAAAACCCTTAGTAGACCCTACCGACCAGCACTGGCAAAGAAGGAGAACCCTTTAGGGGGGGAAAAAAACCTTAGTAGACCCTACCGGGATTCAAATCCCAACCTCCCCGCCGTCGTCATCACGCCAGTCTAATACGAAAGTGACGCCTTAGACCATTCGTTCACTGAAGCGTGTTCCGACCTATTACATCAAAATAGAAACCACTTGGTACCTCTTAGGAAAATATATTTTGGACTTTTCGCCTGTCACACGTCACGTGTTTGTATTTCTAACAATTAAAAATGTATCACTTTTTATCATCGTCTACGATTTTCTCATATTTTTCTAACACCACGTCTTACTATCCGTTCGGGTTATACGCTTATGTACTAATTACGCTGTTTTCATTTGCGTGGAGGGAGAGTGGAAAAATACCCTCAGTACACCCGAACGAGATTCGAACCTCGATCTCCCTTGTCATCGGTGGTCTAGTTTACTACGAGAGTAGCGCGTTAGACCATGCGGTCACCGAAGTGGGATATTAAACTACAAAACATGTGTAGCTCCCATATCCTTGGTTATATTGTACTACAAACCTCTTGAAGCTCCCATATCCTTGATTATATTGGACTACAAACCTCTTGAAGCTCCCATATCCTTGATTATATTGGACTACAAACCTCTGGAAGCTCCCATATCCTTGGTTATATTGTACTACAAACCTCTTGAAGCTCCCATATCCTTGATTATATTGGACTACAAACCTCTGGAAGCTCCCATATCCTTGATTATATTGAACTACAAACCTCTTGAAGCTCACATATCCTTGATTATATTGTACTACAAACCTCTTGAAGCTCCCATATCCTTGATTATATTGTACTACAAACCTATTGAAACTCCCATATCCTTGATTATATTGGACTACAAACCTCTTGAAGCTCCCATATCCTTGGTTATATAGTACTACAAACCTCTTGAAGCTCCCATATCCTTGATTATATTGGTACTGACGGTTGCCTCCCTTCCAAAATTGGGCTGGACAAGGAAGGAGATGAAATAGTGCTCGTTTTGTCCCGAGGTTTCGCCAAGTATTGATCTTACGACGGTCAAATGGGATGAAGATGGGGAATGGCTCGGCCCGACATGATTGAGTCGCAAGTAAACACTCTAAACTACCCCAGTCTTCGAGCGTGGACACAAGTGCAATGTGTCTGGAGGGAAGGCGATTGGGGTCTGCAAGCACAGGTGTCCGGAGCACAAGATAGTTCAACTACAGTAGCCCCGTGGCTTGTTTGGTGCTGACTGACATCTTTGAAAAGTTACCAGACCAAATTATGTATCCTTACGCTGAACCATATGATCTGCAATAATATGTGTTTAGCAGCTGTCACTTCTGACAGTCAACATTTAGGTATATATCTAAATGTTGAGTTTCAGAAGTCAACTGTGATCTGTCAGTCAGCACCAAAGAAGCCACGGGGCTACTGTAGCTAGATGGAGAAATTCACTAAGTTTAATAGCTACTAGAAAAACCAAGTCTACTTGTCAAACAATGTTCTCAGCAGCATCGCTTCATTTGTCAGATCCAGCAAGTTTCTATTTTTAATTATTTTTAAACATAAAAATATGAGTGATGATCAAGTAATACATTAAAATGATATTCTTGCCAAATAAATCCGTCATATTGAGACCATGATCCCCATTACGGTAGTGTCAAGGAGAACGATAAAATAGGAAGAAAATAAAACACAAATCTTTAATTTAATTTTACTTTCACTACCATGGTCATTAAACGACTTAGCCTACTAATTAAAGATGTAGGGATGGTAGATATAATTTAGATTAAGTGTGCCCTCATTAGAAGGGAAAGGAGTGGTGAACCCAGGCACTATTCGAACCTCGACCTCCCTACCACCGGAACCCTGGTCTGTTGCAAGACAGAATTTCAAAAAAGAGCAGGATCATACAGTTACAGTTAAGGAAGAGGTAAGAATGCTCTAGTAATCAGGATGGCCGGGATTCGATGTTGACCAAATGCCTTAAAAGCCTATCTCACAGCTGATTAGCTAGAATTTATACACGACTACGCTTGAACCGAAGATCGTATTTAAGTGCATTTTCTGCATTGTTTATATGACAAAGGTGAATTAGGGCTTTTTTTACATTTCAAAATTTTTATTTTTCAATATTGTTGGTTTAAATATTGTAAAGTGGTTTTAGTGATATCAAAATTCCATTAATAAATATATATATTTTTTTTCAAATAGAGACTACAGAAAAAACACACTATCTGGTTTGAATTTTATTACCTACCTAAATTACGCACTTTACGTGAAGTGAGGAGGGATCTTAATTGTGTTCACTAAAGGATTGGTTAATACCTCCTCCCAGATTCCCCCCCCCTCCCCCACACCAGCTACTTCCAAGCGAATATTGGCACGGCTTCATAAAATCACACTTGGTATTGCATTCCTTTGAGGGAATAGTCTTTGGCTGCCGAGTACCGAGTTCTGATACTATTGACGTTCAAAAAAATTTAAAAAAAAATTATACCACAGCTGGTCGATGATCTTCCAGGTTTTCGACAGACTGGTGGCGATGGTCACGCATGGTAACCATACCATGGTACGGATATGGGAGGGAGGTGAACCGTCACCATAGAGCAGTTGCTCTGTCCATCACACTTCCGAGGTCTTTTTTTCGATGTTCTGGCAGCGAGCCCGGACTTGCCAACCTTGTCTCTCGAAACTTCCCTCGCTCAACATAGAGGAGAACAGCTTCTAGACAGGTCTAGACTCTCTACCGGTGCATTCTTTTAGAGGAACAAGCTATTATATCAAGACTACGGTAGTACAAAAATTAAACACAGTTCAGATGTTCAAGAATAAATGAATGGAAAGAAATAACCGTTCCTTAAGCTATTCAGAGGGAGGGAAAAAACAATTTTTTGTTGTCATTTTCAAACTTGCGTTTGTCTCTACTAAGCAATCAACCCACATGATACTTAGTTTGTTTTTGTGACTTATAGTTTATGGACCTCTACTACAAAGAGAAGTGTTTATAACAAAACATTTTGTCATGAAAATATCTCAAATATTGATCCAGTAGAAACATGGAGTTTAATTTTCTTCCCATGCAAGCATAAACGGTCATCAAATTCTAGGACAACCCTGACAAATATTCAAGAACTGTTCTTGAATATTTGTCAGGGTTGTCCTAGAATTTAATGAGAACTTTTTCGCTACATTTAAAAAGTTTGTCGTCTAATGTAGCTATGCTCATGACAGATATTTACGAACTGTTTATGTCACCATGTGAATAAAATTATACTAATATGTTTTTACTGGAGCAATATTTGATTATTTTTTTGCAAAAAAAAGTATTGTGTAAAAACTGCAGAAGAACTTGTATTTGCATGTGTCCTATTAAATTTTCGATACCAAGATTTGGTGCTTAGTCTAGGGCGTGGCTTCTTGTTATAAGTCCGTTGATGAATACTCGAGTTTATAGCCCTGAGTTTATAAAGTGTAAGTTAAATACTAAAATTATTATATAAAAATATAATAAAGTCAGCTTTGAAAATACCTTGTTTAATATTAAGAGTGTTGACCACAGAGGATTAGGGTATAATTAACTAATTTACTTAAAGCACCTCCTAAACTATGTAAGCATGAAAAAAGTGTGAAAATATAAACTTTTATTCATTGTGCATTCTATTTTTTTTATCAACATATCTCACGACACGTTCGTGCTACACGCATTTCATTTTATTAAAATTTAGATAAGTATATACGTTTTAACTAATTATTATGAACCTCGATTTTTTTCTTAGATGTTTCTAAGTTACCCAGGCTCCGATAATTGTTAGTTAAGCAACCAAAGTGGTTTGACTCATGCGGGTCAACAATTCCAAACGAGTATATGCATCATCAGAACAAATGATACATGTCAACAAACTTATATTCAAATAATAGGTCTACCCTCAACTGACAAACACGCAAATAGTCTTAGGGTTAATTTTTGCAATCATTTAGCAACTACCATAAATTTAAAAATATAATCTAAAGAAATCCAAGTACAGTAGACTCGCGATTATCCGAGGCTTCGTGTTAGCAAAGGCACTTATTCTGTCCAATTACAACACAATATTTTTACAATAGTTAAATATTTTATACTAAAGGTGCAATATACAATTGATAATGTAATGTGTTTTAATATTATTAGCGCCGCGTCTACTACCCGTTCGGGTTATACGCACTTACGCTAATGTGTTATGGTGGGGTGATTGTGAGATGAAATGGAGGACCTACAGTTTAACGTGGTATCCGAACCACGGTGGAAGCCTGGCGTTAGGTCACATGATAAGGTTAGCAGTTTTCCGAGCAGTGAACCTTGTAACCAGAGTAGAATTGAAACAGCGGCCTCCAGGAATGGATAGTTTGCGTACACATATGTATGTGTGACGTATGGAGTGACGGACGCACCCCTACAAGACTAATACATTATGTGAGGGCTTGGGGGAGCTCCCAATAAATACGTGCCTGAAGGAACACGCACGTAATTAAGGCAATGGGCCTGTTCAAGGAGAAGGAGAAATAAAATAATGATCGACCTTTCGGAGTTTGGCACGAGGGGAAAGAATTAGCTGAGAGAAGAGGGTTGTTCTGAAGAGGAGGGAGGAAATGGTACAGAGAACCCCAGAAGTGATGGAAGAGGGTAGAAGACAGAGCACACGAAATTGGAGTGGAAAGATGAATTAATAATTCCACTCGTTCCTGAAGGTGCTTTGTTCGATTGTGTTCACAACGGACATCCGGGGTGAGTTTTCCTGGCTTGCAGTTAATTAATTTGACAAACAATGAATTCTCTCTTAAGATGTACGTAAATGTATTTCCATGATAGTTTGTACATATTATAAGATATCGTAGACACTCTCAGACGAACACAAGCAATTGTGTGCTTGCGCTTACCGGCTTCTGGAATCATCCAAAGTGTACGGTCCTGAAAAAGATTAGCAACATTGCATTATGTGTGTACCTGCTTCGGTGGCCGCATGGTCTAAGGCACTACTCTCAACACAGACAAAACTGCCGAAGACCGAGATATCGGGGTTTAAATTCCGGGCGGATGCACCGAGGAGGATTTTTCCTAAAATATTTTCCACTCTCCCTCCACGGTAATACGTATACACTTCCTCTAAATTCGACCACCCTAATCCCTAAACCGTTAGTGAAATTAGTATATAGGCGTATAGCTCAAACGGGTAGTAAGACACGGTGCTGAATGAAAACTCGCATGTCTTCACCAAACAAATGGGTGGACCAAAAACAAGACACGTTGCATCATCAAAAAGTAACGAAAAGATCCCAGACGAAGAAACCTACTCTTTGTCGAAGAAACTTACTCTTTGTCAAACAAATCTAGGGTTAATTTATTTATTTAGCACCGCGTCTTACTACCCGTTCAGGTTATACGCTTAAGTACTAATTACGCTAATGGGCTAAGAATTGGGAAGGTGGAATTTAGAGGAAGTGAACGTGCATTTGCATGAAGGGAAAGTGTAAAAACTATTTAGGAAAAACTACCACCAGTTCACCCGAGCGAGATTCAAACCTCAATCTCCCCGTCCTCGGCAGTCTAGCTCAACACGAAACTAGTGCGTTAGCTAACTACGCCACCGAGGCGGGTAAAAAATCTATGGTAAAGTTTTCAAAACCCACTTTGAGGGTTGCAAAGCCTAAGTCAGTCACTCTTGAAATAGACCGGATTACTGATGACTGAAAGATCAAGGTTCAAATCCCGTTAAGATGTACTGAGGGTGGGTTTTTTTTCTTTCTTTCGTTGTTTTCCAGTATCACACTACGCAAATATGGGTAAATTTCCTTTAAATTGCAACCTTCATTATCCTAGATTCCTTACCCAATTAGTGAAATAAACGGCTATTCAGAATGGGTAGTAAGATACCATATATATATATATATACATACACACAAAATAGTTGTCATAAAATCAAACATCAATTTAAATATCGTGATAAAACCTATTTATGATAAAATGTATAAAGGTATTCTAGTGGGTATGGGGTGCTGGATTTCAGTTCTAGTATAACAAAAAAAAAGTATTTAAAAGTTTGGGGCCTTCTACTTTCACAGTAATGAACTAAGGGCTAGGAGATTGGATGCTGTGTCTGTTTAGAATCAAGTTACTTTACGAAAAGAGAAGAAAAAGTTTTAAAAGAAGCTAAACTTTAGAGAAAACAATGACCAATACATCAACAAAACAAAGTTAAATCAAAGTTAAAATAAAAGAAGTTCAACTTTGAGACGAACAAATGAAATATAAAACTAGATTAAACTTAAATAAAGGAGAAAATATACTTTAAAATTTGGAACAAGACGGATGTTGCAAGAAGCGCGTGATGTCGCTAATAATGGTATTTAGTAAACAATAAATTCAAACATTTTATTTCATTAAAAGAGGACTTCAGATCATAATCTTGAAACGATCCTCCCATAAAAGTTGTTCATAAACTTTAGTGTTTATGTCCTGAAATTATTGGCTATAAAAGTAAATTATAAACATACAAACTGGCGTGGATTGGGCCTATATCAAGGACCAGCTAAAGAAGGAAGTCAAATGATAAAAATTAAGATATATAATGATTTAAAAAAGATTAGGCTCTTAGTTATAAATATCAATTTAAATATTAAGTTTCAATAATATTCATTATAGTTATGGTAAGGAGATATAATACTAAAATAATCAAGGAAGAAACAAATATTATACTAAAAAGTGCATAACTAATAATTTGTTTTAAATTATAATTAATTTTTAACCGTTAAGGTTTTGATATACTTGTATTGTTTAGTTTATTTCATAACAATTTAATATACAATTTTTTTTACTCAAGTTTATTTACTTAAATATCAAGTCACTTCTTATTATATCAGTTTCTTCCTTGATTATTATAATGAATATTAAGTATGAGACAAACAAAGGCAAAGATTTAGGTCATATTTCAACTTGGAATTACACATATAATGTTTGCAGATTTTATTAAATAACATGAATCGCTCATTTTTCCCTTTCGCAACCTTTCATCGTGAATTTTCAATTATATTTGAACATGTTTAAATCTAGTGCGTACCTTCTAAACTTCATTCAAAACCCAAGGCAAGCTTCATTAAAGAAAAAAAAAGTGAAATTTTAATTTTACCTGCTGAATGCAGACTTTTAAACACAAGTACTGCGTCAAGTCTTAAGTCAATATCAACACAACTTCATTCCGCCGCGCGTCAAATTGAGTTTCCCCCTTTAGAACACCCT
This sequence comes from Timema californicum, assembly GCA_902141385.1. NCBI lineage: Eukaryota > Metazoa > Arthropoda > Insecta > Phasmatodea > Timematidae > Timema > Timema californicum. Next base: position 82,533 of record CABFOW010001916.1, read on the forward strand.
CCCATCACGCCCGATCAAATATTGACTCGCCGGTAGCGTTTATACTCGAACCTAACAAGAAAGTTACTTCGATAAAGGTTTTCCGCGTTCAGGAGCTCACAAATTTGTACACACGACAAAATAAGACCTGGGTTCGATCAAAAGTAGAAAGTTATTCAAAATGATTCAATAATTTGCAATATAACTGTCAATTAAGAAAATTAACTATTTAATTGCAATTTTAAATTGATAGTTCAAAAATATATTTTGTAACTAGATTTTTTTTTAAATGCTTAAAAATGTAAAAAGTAATCAAACTTAAAATGATTACGAAAACAAAATACAAAAAGTCCAAGGTCAAATCTCCTTCGGCTTAGACTTCGACAACTACAATAACCTTCACATATTCGAAAGATTTCGAAAGAAGGACAAGACTTCTATAAATTATCAAATCCTTATTTTTTTCTTACTAAATACTACATATTTCAATATTTGATAATTTTAAAACCGTTACTAAACAGAATTTTAACACCGACTAGTAATTTAACTACCATAACGTAAGTATACAATAAAAGCGTGTTAAGTAAAATATATTACATTCACTATCGCCAACATAATTTTGTAAAAAATAAAAATATATATATAAAGAAATAACACCATGGTCACTGGTATGAAGCAGAGAAAGCGCTTTAGTTTTGCTATCATCTCAGCTCACGTCTAATGTTTAGTCCTTAATATTCTATCTCTCTGGAATTATCTGTAACAAATTTATAAGTGCATTTTTCAGAAAAAAAATTCACAGCTTCTTCGCGTTTTCTTTATTATTCAAAATGGCTTATACGGAAAGTGGGAAACAAAAACAGAATTTAATTTATAATTATTATCATAGAAATGCAGATAAACACACATGCATATGTAAAGTTTGCAAAATAATTTTATAAACTCCACGATTAAAGTAAATGTTAAAATTTTATTGATAATTTACTAAGTTTATCAGTAAGCCTGTGTGCATTAACGATTTATATAGGCCTTGACTTTTCTTCGTAAGTTTCAAGCTTCGCTTAGACTTCGCTTTGCATTTAAAAAGTGGCCTTTGCACACCCCTAACAATTTTTTGTTTTGTTTCTATTTTATAATAATTTTCATTTATTCAAGGTATTTATCAAGAAGGCCCCAAACTTTTAAATACTTTCACGATTATATCCACACAGGAATATCCAACCCTTAGTCATTAATTCATCAATGTGAAATGGGAGACCCACATTTTATCATAAATTGTTCAACCATGCCGGGAATCGAACCCAGGACTCTTTTCTCGGTAGGCAGGCACATTACTGACTGATCTAAGGTGTCAGTCTTATTTTTTTAATAATAAATGTTATTATATATCACTTCTTAACGTAGTTTAAAAGCCATTCTAAACTGTACAAATATAATATGTTAAATTATTGGGTTCGATAGGGTACAAAATATGTAGCTTATTTCTGAAGAATCTGCAATAGTTAATACTTTCAACATAAGAGCGTTTGCGAATCAATATTACATTATTTTTTTATGGTTTCAGACAATTCTATAGCATCCTCTTTAGGTCAGCAACGACAGCAGTTTTAATATATTTTCTGGAATGTTTTTAGAGAGCACTATTGGAACTTCGTTCCAGACAATTTTCCAGCGTAGAAAATTTATTGATTATAGAGCCAAAGGAATGTGAAAAACATTCGAGTTATTGCCCATAAAAACAGTGAGGTACCAATAAGACCTCATATCGAGTAAATACCTCAGCCAAGCTGCTCTACTCTTATAAAGCCTTCAATATTTATTAGGATAAACGATGAGAACAAAAATACAATCGATAAATATGCGGGGAACGTTCTTCCATTGTTTGGTCATACCCGGGAACACAAAGTAGTTAATATTCGTAGTGAGAGAACATAACGGAAGGGTGCATGGAAGGGTGCTGGACGATAGAACACGGTAACTTTCCTTCAGGCTCAGAGTAGAGAAGTCTTTTGACGTACTTCGGTCAAATTTAACTATTTATATTTGCAGGACCATAAAATATACCCAAAACAATGTATATATTTTTGATTTTATTATTATTATTATCATCACCACGTCTTACTACCCGTTCGGGTTGTACGCACTTAGACTAATGTGTAATGGTAGGGTGATTGCGAGATGAAATGAAGGACCTACAGTTCAACGTGGAACCCGAACCACGGTGGAGGCCTGGCATTCCCCACATTCACAAGATGTCTTGTCAGAAGTGAAGGAAGGGTTTGGTAATCAAATAAATATTTGCCGGGACCGAGGATTGAACCCCGGCCGCCAGCATAGAAGTCTGACACCTTACCCCTAGACCGCCAGGTCACCCTATTTTTGATTTTAACAGCGGGTTTAAACGACAACAAACGACATTTCTAAATCAAAAATAAAATACATAGTTTTTTATATCAAAGGCCTTCGTTTACGTAGAGTGGTTATTTTCATTTTAATTATTTTAAAAGTTCTCTTTTTTTTAAAAAAAAGTTGGCAAAATGGCAAAGGATTGGAAGAGCAAGAGAAAGCTTAATACAAAACAATCGAAAATGGGGGAGATAATAATGTATGTATATTGACATAGTCATCGGCTTAGACGAATTCCACATTTGTATAATTTATTTATATAATTCCATATTTATATAATATAATTGTTTGAACTTGCACAAAGATTTAATTTCAAAATTATTAAACCCAAACATAGGAGCTAGCAGCATCAAACGGGTATGCATTTTTATCCAGACTTTTTAAAATGTTAATTAAAAAAATGGGATAATAGTTGGTCAATCAAAGCGAAATGCAATTTACATTTTAGTTTATGTAACGTGGGGGTAGGGGGGGGGGTTACTTTAATTCATATGAGATCATAATGGGCCGACAGATGTGAAAACCTTTTAGTCAAAATTACTTTTATTACTCCACGTGTAGGTCTCAGTGAACGGAACTATTAATATTGATGGGTATTTCCGCCAGCTACATCCCGAACAGCTGGATATTTTCTGGACCAAGACAGAGAGACAAAGAGGGAGATAAAACTCTAATAGTCTCAGTACAATAAGGTCACAACTCAATTTAATTCAAGGGAGAAATAAGATAGGTGTTGAATTAAGACTAATGAATTTATCAGATATTAGTTTTTATTGTTCGCAGAAGTACATCTTTACTTGTGGATATTTTATGTTTCATCAAAACTCATATAGACCTTTTAACTCAAATTTTAAAGAATGTATAAGTATTTATCGAGCCAGGGCTGCTCTAAGGGTTGTGCGAATGTTGAGTCCACAATGGGCCCCTTAATATGAGGGGCCCCACGCTTGATTAGGACAGAGGAGGGAAAAAAAATAGTTTGGAGGGAAATTTCTTTATTGTCCACTCGTGTAGTAGGCTCCCTGTTTAGGCAATCTAATAAATATTGTCAAGAGTGTAAAAACTAATAAAAACAAAATCACGTGGTTTGATTTATTGAACGAGTGAAGCGAGTTCTGCATTTTAACTCCATCAATTTGCATTTATCTGTCTATGGTGGAATATGTCTCATGATAAACTTTTGAACTCGTAGACCGATTTAATTCAAACTTGGGACAGTTTGTTTGGGAAGATTATCGATTATAAGGGTTGGGGATAAACCAACCCTTAGCTGTATAAAAACACGGCTTCTGGTATTAATATTAGGTTACACCTTGTATTTATTTACCTTTTAGGGTATTTCTTGAAGACTTATATGGCTGGGAATTGGTACATAGGAGCGAACTACTGTAATAACAATAAACAAAAATTACGTTTTTAATTAGTACCATTGTTATTACTGTTGGGTGGGAGCGGGGGAGGAGGGGGGGGGGTTCCAACACGACGTTTTCCCAGGGCCCCGCAGCCGCTAAAGGCAGCCCTGTATCGAGACGTGGGTCTTTCGAGCTTTTGAACGGCGACATGTGCGCGTTTGCAACGCCTCCTGAAAACCCGCCCGAGACTTTATAAATACACTAATTCAACATCTCCCATTCGTGTGCAGGGCTCGCAATCTCCCATTCGTGTGCAGGGCTCGCAATCTCCCATTCGTGTGCAGGGCTCGCAATCTCCCATTCGTGTGCAGGGCTCGCAATCTCCCATTCGTGTGCAGGGCTCGCAATCTCCTATCGTGCTCGGGGAGAGATCAGTTCCGGGGAAGGCGGCAACGGCTGCTGCGAACTTTGGGGGGAGATAGTTCCGATCGGTAACTTCACTTGTTGTAAAACTTTGTTTTAGATTTTTGTTGTTTTGTTATTATAAGTATCGCGAGTAAAGGTTTGTTTTCACACTCATTGCTAAGCTACAGTAGCCCCATGGTTTCTTTGGTGTTGACTGACAGCTGACGGCTTTGAAAAGTTACCAGACCAAATTATGTATCACTACACCGAACCAAATGATCTGTAAAAACACGTGTTTGGTAGCTGTCCCTTCTGACAGTCAAAATTTAGGTATATACCTAAATGTTGACTGTCAGAAGTCAGCTGTGAGCTGTCAGTCAGCACCAAAGAAGCCACGGGGCTACTGTAAGCTATGGTCTCTCCTTTCACTCCAGAATTCAGTTTTGTTTCTTTCTGGTCTGTTCCAGTGAAGTTTAGTTATGACGGCGTTCTCCAAAATGTCTTGTTTGAGTTCAGTTGATAAAACTGAGGAAGAAAAGATGCTGCTGTTAGCAGTTGTTTTGAAAGATCAATAAAATGTAAGAGGTGGTGATACGAATTGTCCAATTAAAGCTTCCATTTTGATATAAAAAACTTGTATTAAATATAGAACCTAAATAGAATATTACTTAGATACACGTGAAACAAACTGAAAACAAAACTTCAAACACTTCTTTAGTTATTTTCACCAAAACAGCCCCTCGTCTGTTCAACACCGAGCACAAGTTTAGTTATGCTCATGCGCAACTAAAGATGGCTCAAGATGGGAGATGGGGAAAATTGCTCGATCAGCAATCAGCAAAAACATAGCGTGGTGTAGCAAGGTATCTCTTAGCTTAGCTTTCTGTGTGGACCGGCACATTTAAATATATCCTCCACTATTTTTCTAAACAGTTAGCAGAGCAAATCTTAGCTTAGCTTAGCGTTCTGTGTGAATCGGCTTTTACTGCCCCTTTTTGGATAAACGCTAACTATACTTATTTTATGCTAAGTGTCTTAGGGAGGAGTAAAGTTGAATCTATAAAATTGTATCCACATTTTCGTGGATAAGGAGCGACAACCCATTTAGGGAGAAAAAAACCCTCAGTACAGCCAACCAGGATTCAAATCTCTAATCCTCCAGACACCGGCAGTCTCGTATCTTGTGAGAGTGACGACTTTTAATATGCGGCCACAAAAGCGCGATTAGTGTTATTATAAGTACGTCTAGCACAATAGGTGTCAAGTATTTTATCAAAGTGGTAGGAGTGAGGAGGAGAGACTCTAATAAATGCAGCCACATAAGCGGGGAAAGATTACAAGAGTAATATAGTGATTTTTATTTCCACCGTTTTATTACTCGTTAGGGTTTTTCGCGTGAATATTAATTACGCTAAAACGCTAAGTATGTATATGGTAAAAATTAAGAAATATACCCGAATTTGTGGTAGGGTGAGTGGAAAACCATTTACAAAAAAACCCTTTAAGACACCCGTTCGTGATTCAAACCCCGGCCTCTCGTCACCGGCAAACTTGTCTAAATGAGCTTGACACTTAGATTGAATGTCCACCTATGCGGGATTATTTTTAACCTTTCAATAAATTCCAAACGATATTTTTCATATTATATGAAAATCAAGATTATAATGAAGTTAATTGAGAGAAGAAGGTAATGCCGTATTTTAACACAATTTTAAGAAATAATTTTGGCTGTAAAAGTAATCGATCCAACAATTTAAAGGGGACCAGAACGTCAACGGACAGCCTTTACCCGACCAAGAAGTTTGTCGCTAAACTAAAACAAAGTACAAGTGATTTTGCCTGCATTTATTGGCTAGACTTCCCCTAAAACCGCAGCCTCAGGACCGGCTACACGGTCCGCACCGCACCGCAAAAGTGTGGAGCAATGCAATGCTCTATCGACGATTCGTCCAGTTCTATCTTTCAAGCGCGCAAACTCGCTCGCTCAAGTCTGGCCACCTCTCATTACAACCAATGTGTTCTATTTTATATTTTAATCGCTCGCTCCAGTCTGGCCTACTCTCACTACAACCAATGTGTTCTATTTTATATTTTAGTCGCTCGCTCCAGTCTGGCCACCTCTCATTACAACCAATGTGTTCTATTATATATTTTAGTCGCTCGCTCCAGTCTGGCCACCTTTCATTACAACCAATGTGTTCTATTTTATATTTTAGTCGCTCGCTCCAGTCTGGCCACCTTTCATTACAACCAATGTGTTCTATTTTATATTTTAGTCGCTCGCTCAATCTGGCCGTCCCCTTATGAGTGTTTCAAAGTAAAAGCGCACAGGAGGTCATTCGGTGGCTTGTGTACAAGAGCATTACGCGGATAGGATTACAACCCATAGAGAGATAAGTTATCCTTGTTAATAACCTCAGAGCAAACACTACAGCAACAGAGACTAAAGCGCAATCTACAAAAAGAGAGAGCTTTTATTTGATCCACTCATCTTTATCTTTACCCGTCCATTTAGCGGGGGTGGTAAGGAGTTAATGTGTTTATTCTACCCCCTACCCCGTCATCAGATTCCTCCCCGACTCAATGCCAAGTACAACAATCTGAACCCGACCTGAGCACCACGCGCTCTGTCTCTTTCAAGAGCCCGTCCCAGATGCACTGGAACGATGATCCAAATAAATATTCACAGACGTGGGCATGATCGTTGATGAGGTTTTATTTTTCAACATTTTTTTTTTTAATGATTCCCGATAAGGTCAGAGTTTAATCTTCACGTGACGCTAAAACAATGGAGTTACGAGTGAATCTGAGTGTTATCATTATAATGGTTCCATGTGGTGGATCCCCACACATGTTAGGTTCTTGTATATAGTATGTATATAATTTGTTCAGCATAGGAATACAGTTCAAACAACAAGTAAATGAATCTACTTACAGGCATGCCAACACATGACTACAGAAGGTTAAGGAGGGAGGGAAGTCCTGTTACACACATTTTCCAAGACGACTTGTGTATTTTAAGCCCGTTTTAAAGACCCCCGGCATGTATTTTTTTTAAATTCACTTAAATATGACAGACACCTCTTTAAATCGTAATCTCAAGTGTTATGTTATGTTGGTTATGTTGGTCTCCTGATTGTTTAGTAGATGGCAGCACTATATCGGTTTGAGTTAATATTTCCCCTGTACCCTTCATGTGTTGTTATACAGCTGCCAGACATAATAAATCCTACAAAAATACTTATTTCTCCACGTATCCTAATTTACCCCTGATTATCTGCATCTAACTAGGTGTTAAGGATGATAAATAGAATTGAAATGGAACCAACCTGCATTTGCGTTGAGTTAGGGTGACAAAAAATTTAAAGGGGGGGGGGGGACCCTTGATTATAATGTCAGGATTCGAAACCCCAGCCTCCCCCTTCACCATCAGACCAGAATGTGTCTGAAAATTATCTCAAAGTAACCACCAATGCGAGTCTTCCCACGATTATATTAGTGTGATCGAACACTTTATCAATTTCAATTAGGGGTATCAGTTATGTGCTTCCAGTTTCCCGGTTTTAAATGCAGTTTTTCGACTTGCTGGAGCCCTCCCCCTTCTACCCCCACCCCCCTCCACCTCTCTATTTTCGCAATTGAATCACTGATACGTATGATTAGAGCTAGACACACGGAAACCTACACGTAATGAGTTTGTAAATCCCCAACAACCCGTCATCAATAATAATTGAGGTTTTCGCACACAAAATGTTTCGAAATTCAAATTAAATTAGAGACAACAACTTTTATATTTTAGTTTGTTAAAAAATGGTCACAATAAATGTTTGATCTCGTGTATATTGTGGTCGCTTTCAGTAAAAAGTTGTTTTATCATAGGTCATAGGACTCGCGAAACTTTGAATTCCAATACTTTAGTATTATTTTTTCCCGACGTACTAATTCCCCATTTAACTATTATTATTATTAATTAATTATTATTTGACACCGCGCCTTACTACCCGTTCAGGTTATACGCTTTAAGTACTAATCACGCTAATGGATTAGGAATTAGGAAGGTTGGATTAGAGGAAATGAACCCGCATTTTCGTGGGGGGAGAGTGGAAAACCGTTTAGGAAAAACCATCACCAGTTCACCCGACCGAGATTCGAGCCTCGATCTCCCCGTCCTCGGCAGTCGAGCTCAACACGAGTAACGCGTTAGCCAACTACGCCACCGAGGCGGGTCCCATTTAACTGTTCACATGTAAATATGCTAGTGGGTTAAGGATGAGGAAGGTAGAATTTAAAGGAAACTGATCTGCATTTGCGTGGAAAGAAAGTCTAAAATCATTTGGAGGAGGGGGGGGGAACTAGCCAGCCGGGTTTCGAGGTTCGATCCTCAACCTCCTTAATACAAACCACGTGCACATTGACGCGGGTTTCTTGAATTTATTAGCAACGAAACTGGAACCATGTAAATAAAGTGGTTTGTCTCACGCACGCACGCATGTCTCTCTCACTCCAACAGCACGCTTGTTATTCCTTAGCGACTGTGCAATAATCTAGATTTATTGACCA
>CABFOW010001917.1:0-22060 GCA_902141385.1 Timema californicum
TTGGTAATCAGATAAATCTGTGCTGGGAACGAGGATTGAACCCCTGCCGCCAGCACAGAAGTCCGACACCTTACCCCTAGACCGCCAGGTCACCAATATAAAAAGGTTGAAAATGGGACGGATTATAGGCACCATCCCCTCAATAGCCTAGGCCTACCTAAGTTAGCAATAAAGTCAAAGATCACCATATAAAAATCTGACAGTGTAACTATGCTATTTTAGAAAACAGGTGTGAGTCTAAAATACGGAGAGGGGAAAAATAAAACAAAATGTTACGGTGTAAAATGTATGTTTATGTTGCATTAATTAACAAGAGTGAACATAATTGTACGATAAATATGTAGGCATATAGTAAATAACATTAGAATACGTAGCCACTATAGGCCTAGTCATGTAAATAAAATGGGAACAGTGCACTGAGGAAGACATTCTTTGATTGTTTTATATTTTGCCCTATATGATAAATTGTATGTCAGCCATTTATAAACACAACACAAGCACATTTCTAATGATAATAAGATTAATATTGGAAAATAATTATATATTGTTTAGAAATATTTTTAAAAAATGGTCATTTAATTCCCAGAAGTATGTAAATAGGCCTTTAAAGTGAGCGTAAATATTCAAAATAATGGCACAACATGGCATCAAAATGAATTATACAACAAAATAGATAGCTATTTTATTATTATAAACTAGGCCTAAGCCTACCCTGAATGAACCAAAATCAATCTTTCAAATGCCAATTTGACACATTTTTCATTAAATTTCAGAATTCTTAAATATGTTGCACTATATTTATGGACACACTCACATATCACATTCACCCTATTTAGATGCACGATCCTATAAATAGAAGCTATCCTGATGATTCAATTCCTTCTTATAAATTATTTTAAAAACATGATTTAATCTATAAAAAAACAAAACATGAAAGGTTAGGTTAAGCTTGGTTGGGATAACTTTGTTTGTTATAGTATTATAATGGGAGCAGAATGTGTATGTATATCATGTGTATGTATCCTGTACTTTTTTTTCTCTATATTTTGTGAAGGTTTTGTTGTTGTGGATGTACGCTTTTATGTTTAATTGCAGTTTTACTATTATTGGGCTGAATGCATCTAAAATAATGTGGCCGGATGAGGACAAATAATTTATACCCTGTAATAGACCTCACTTTCCTAAATGTATGTAGCTAGTTACTGAATGAACCACGCCTACATTAGGATGTTTATATGCATACGAGCCGATCTTGGCTCTTTTTGTAAACAACTTCTGAATAAATAAAAAATAAATAAATTGTTCTAGATATTGTGCTCTAAATAAATATTATCACTCGTCAAACTATCTCAAGCGCAATAATTGGAATAGCTTTTACAGTTTTGATCAAAATATGTAAGTCTACTTCACATTAGTCAAACAAGGTGTTTTTTATTAAAATAAGAACACAATACTCATTAAGTTTGTTAGACCTACATATAAGTAAAGTGTTGTACTAGTAAATGGTTAATGCATACTGTAGCCTATTAATAACTATGTTTAATCCCTATTGAATTGTAATAGCCTTAGAGCATTTTGTAAACAAATCAAATTAGTTGAGTTTACTTAACTTTATTTATTTAAAATGATATAAGCCTAGAATGATGTTAAAATATTAATTATATTATAATTAAAAATCTGATTATATTGTGTGAATATATTCTAAGAAACATAAAACTTATCATTGTAAGATAGAGGAAAAAACAAAGAATTTCGGCTCCGACGCGCACAATTCCTAAAAAAAAAACTGTTGGCATTCTGCAGCAGATTTAATCATTAAAGAACTTTTTAAAAGCCTTAGATCAATCTGGCAACAGTACACAATTCCATTTGTTAAGTAAAAATGTTAGTTGACTACAAGGAATGAGCATGTGATGAACTGTTGGTAAGAAAAAGTATAAATAATACGAAATAGGAATCTGGCATTTAATGCTTTGATGTCATCGATTAGCTTCTATTGTGCTAGACCAACCTGGAGAGATGCACACATCAAAATCCTCGTTGCCAGTGAAGGCATATCTTTTTTCGTTTTATCATCTTCTTCAAAAATCGGTGTCATCATATCTTCTTTGGATAAACAAAGCCGGCATATTTCTGAAAAGTGGAGAGGATTATCTGCATCAACATTCATGTTGAAAATTAAGAAACTTTGATAAAAAGTATCGACGCCATTACATGATAACAATCATTAAATGTGAGAAAACAGCCAACATGATCTTAAAAACTTTATATTAAAAAAGGGCGTAGTAATAAACCTATTAATTAAACGATAGATATACTTTATTACGCTGGTTGTATTTTAATTATAGAAATTGTTGGATGACCAGAGAAGTAACAAAACCAAGATACAAAGATTGTGTACGTGATAATTTTATTGAATGTGTAAGGTGGTAATGTGACTTGTACATCTTACAAATATTTTAATTTAGAAGTATGAATAAAAATATATAAAGTATGTATGGGCCAAAGAGAAGATGTTTGAAACCATATATATAAGTGACAAAATAAAAAATAAGTAATTTTCTCAAAAAATAAAATATATTAGAAAACTGAAATTTTATGAAAAAATATTTTTGTTAACTAGAATCAATAGATATTTCATTAAAAGCGTAATGACAGTTGAATTAATTTACATACAAAGAATATGTCAGATGACAACAAGCCTGCAGAACTTCATAGCTTTTTTTAAAAAATATAACTGCAAATTATATTTATCGAGATCAGTTGTAAAAGTAAAAACTGCTTTTGAATGATTTTAAAGACAAAAGCAAGCAAGCCACCACGTCAAATAATTTATGGTGTTCCCACATCTTGTTAGAGTAATGTGACACGTTCTTATATGTACGCATGATTTACCGATGTGGTAAAGCTATAACGCTTCAGAGTGGCACACCTACTATGTTTCTACTGGAACAAAAAAAGATTATTTGGGAAAAAAAAGTGTTGCTAGAAAAACTGCAAAAAAACACGGTTTCTCGTGTCCCCTTCACTCCCACCTTTAATTTTATTTACCAGGAAGAAATAAAAATAAATATCTTATTTTTTATAATAACTTGGTCAATAAACACAAATAGACACTATAAAATCAACTTGTAAAACTCAAAATTGGCTATAAGTAAAAAATATTACTGTAACTAGATTTTAAAAGCAAATCTAATATACACCGCAGAATTTTTTTTTAAATGACAAAGTCTAGTAAATAAACTAAACTGTGTCAAAGAAATTATAACATAAATGTAGGCATCACTCTTAAACATTCCACTTAAGGGAATAAAAAAGAATCTTCCTTTGCCTCATCAAGCTCCAGCAGTATCACGACCAGTGCCGTTCCATCAATGGGCTAGTAGGACTAGGCTAGTTCCCAGACATTTTTAGTTTATCTATTTTGAGTTAAATTTCCACGGGAAATAAAAGCATGAAATAACATATATCTGAGTCTCAATTGGCGTCACAATATTCAACGATATGATCGCTATTTGTGCGCACCTCCCTTACCCTCCTAGAGTGACAATACATTCACATTAAAAGCGCTGTCACAATACTCAATTATATTTGCGAGGCCCCTTTCCCATCTCCCAACTAGCGTCGGTAGCGTTCAGGCTAATCGGCTCTTACCGGGGAGAGGAGCAGTTGAAGCCAGCCTAGTCTATCTGTATAGTAAGATATGCAAACGTTTGGCGTTCTGTCACGAGTAAATGTAATTTTTGTTAGTTTCTTATAAGTGGGTAGTGTTGTGGTTGCTAAGCTTATGTAATTGTTCCCATTAATGGAAGAGATCTTGTGACGTGTTAAAGTGTTCTATAGTCAATTTAGTTTGACAGTGTTTGAAAGTGGAAATATTGAAGGGGACTCAGATTTGGAAACTATTCCTTCACAACAAAGCTTGGGGAAAGGACCTGAGACCAAAATCAGGGTTGGTGAAGGTATTTCAGTGGGATGCAGCAGTGCCTATCACCTTTCGCAATGCTGTGTTCTCGACCGACTATTCACAATTTCGTTTGGAGCCCTCACCTTTGAATAAAAGCAGCAAATAATAATGAAAAGTAGGACAACTCCAGACATTTCTGTTGAAATAAAAATGAAATAATACACACGTAATTTCAAAACAGAATATTATGCTTCTTCAAAATGGTTAACTGCATACAAATCAAGAATCTGGCTGTATTGTTGGCCTTGTGTGTCGTTAGAAACAAATCAGGGAGTGTGGAATAAAAATGGCCTTTGGGATATCAGCAATTTTCCCAAAGCCAAAATGCCCCATGAAAAGAACAGAATAGACTTTCGACTGAGTGAGTAAAAAAGGCTAGACATTTTAAAACATAATCCAGAAGTTGGCTCAAACCGGGAACTAATGAAACGATTAATCGATGTGTGCTGTTTTTTGGCTGAACAAAATCTGCCATTCAGAAGTCATGACGAAGGTATGAATCCCTTAACCGGGGAAACTGCATTAAAATAATGCATTTATCCCTTAACCGGGGAAACTGCATTAAAATAATGCATTTACTTTTTAAATACGATAGTAAATTGGATTTTCATCTCCAGAGAAGGGGCACGTTTAAAGGAACCTCCAAGAAAATTCAAAAGGCCATCATTGAATGTGCTGGTGATTAATTTTGGGTAAGATTAGGTCAGAAATAAATTATGCATTTTTTCTAGCAATAATGTTGGACGAATCCTGTAAATCTCTCTCAACTTTCGTCCCTCGATATGTGAAAGATTAATTGGTTTTTCAGATGTCAGCAGTGGTCACACTGCAATTGTTTTAAATGAGCATGTTTTTCGAATCTCCTCTCGTTTTAACTGTGAGTAAAAACTTACAGCACAAGCATATTATGGAGCCGCTGCATTTTCTGGACATTTAAATGGTATACAAACGCTCGTGAAAAAGAGGTGCCCAGGTGCACTCTTCATCCACTGTTATTCTCACCACAAACTCAATCTTATTCTTTCTCAATTTGTGAATCATATAACAAAATGCAAGATATTTTTAAGACATTGAGTGTCATCCCAAATTTATTTTCACATTAATCGAAAAGGAATTAACGCTATTAATTAATTTGAGGTGAAGAAGTGGTTTCCAACAGTTGACAGTACAAGGTGGAATTACGATTCCAGAATTGTGAACACGGGGAAATAAATTAAAACAGAACTCATACAGTATTTGAGAAAATTGCTGAAAATCCAAATAGTTGGGATACTGATGTTTTCGTGACGGTTAAAGTGTATGCGTCATCATTGAGAAATATCAATTTCACCTTTCTACTGAAGGTTTTCAGCAAGATTTTTCTCTATCACTGATACATTATTAAAAATTCTTCAAACCAAAACTTTCAATGTGAAATACTGCATCGATAAAGTAAAAGAGACAATTTCTCACCTCAAAGATGCTAGAAACAACTTTGAAGAAACGTATATAAAACTAGAATATGATGACAACGTGGAAGCTCCTAAGAAGAGGCGTAGAGAAGATGACTCATTGAATCCCATAAATAAATATGTGCGTCTTTATAATGAAATTATTGACACCATGGTTGGGCAAATGGAGCTAAGGTTTCAAGATCTTAATGAGCTGCAATTTATTGAGCTACTAGATTTAAAAAAATCAAAGCTTCTAATATCGATTTCCTGACAGTTTATTTTTGTCACTGCAGTCAAGCTACGGTAGTCTTTTCAAGTTTGGCAATATTCGGAGTGAATTAGTTTACAGATTATCAGACTTTTCAGACAAGACTGTGACTGAAATTATGAAGTTCCTGGATGAAACAGACCTAGTAGAAGAAGAGTTCCAAGAAAGATATAAATTATATTGTTTGTTATCAACAATACCAGTGAGCACATCTACTGTTGTTTTAAACGTATTAAGACGACTGTGCGTAACACCCAGTGTGAGAATAGGCTCTCCACACTTTCCCTGTTGTCAGTTGAAAAAGGCTTGCTAGATTAAATGGAGAGTCAAAAATCATTTTATGACGCTGCTATCGACAAATGCATTCAGAAAGATGAAAAAAGGATCGCACTAGTATACACATTTAGGCAAGTTTCCACAATTATTTTTTTATTCATTCGTTCATCTTTATTCGTGTTTTTGTTTAATTTATATCTTTATTTATGTATTTTTTGTTTATTCCATGTCTAAATATTGGGAATCGGTTGAAGGGAGCTAAATTTCGCAATATATGACTTGTAAAAGTGTATTTGCTAAGCTACGTATTGTACATTATATGGAGAGTATTCTTCTTTAGCTCCATAATAAAAGGTGTCTTCGAACCTAGTCCTGTTTGAGAAAAGTCATCGCACGCCACTGGTCACGACAACACCTTTTCTTAAGACCTATGAATGTTTTAACTAAGGTAACAATCAACACAAAAATACAACCTTTTTTTCATGGTATTGTACCATTGTAAGATGACACCGGTGGAAATATATATTGTTGGGTGGTTCCAAAACCCTGTTAGGAAAAACTAACAACGTGGTCTTGAAAGATACTATGCAGATTTTTTTAATAAAAACAAAGTTTATGCAGACGTATGTAAGCTATTTTAAGTTAGGCTTATAAAATACAAATTTAATAGAGCAATGATCAAAACTATGTTATAAATTCATAGCTCACTTTAAATATTATTTATTAAAAATAAGAAGCGAAATAACTTCAAAAGAGCTACAAACTATATAGCTTAATTCAAAATCTACATTTTATTTTTATGATTTTCAGCATAATTATTTTTCACTACATGGGTAATTATTGTTTCTTATTCAACTCTTGATCTTTGCTTAGCAATATCATGATCCTTTCTAAATATTTTTATTTTTCATCAGAAACTTCTTCAACTTGTTCAACCTTCGGTGTTTGCTCAATCAAGACTCCAGCATGTTCAACATCTTCTTTTTCTAAGTCCTTGGTAAGATCTTCCTCGGTCTCATCCTCAGTAACTAGATTTTTTGGTTGTTCATATACATTATACTTACCACTGTAGTAGGGAATTAATTGACATATATATTTCCAATCACAAATGTAAGCTGTACCCAGGAACAATGTCAAAGAGTAATATAACATTGTGGGAATCCTACAAAAGAGGGTTTTCAATTAGTCAGGATAATTTAATTATAAATGCAATAATATGATCTATTCCTCTATGATAAATATTATTACTATTGTTGGTGTTACCTTGCCACACTTCATTTAGTATGCTATTTGATTGAAGATTATTAAACATTATATTGGCATTAATATGATGGTAAATACTCCAATCATAGCCAACGCCTTACCAAAATTTCAGGGGGGCCACATCATCGCAACTGGCATGAGTAAAGAACAATAATTATTAATATTAGAGGTCTTTAGTAGCTCTCTGAAGCTTAATTTATGAAACAAGGTCAGAAATTAAGTACTTTTAAATTCCATAAATTGGCCTGACATTTATAAACTTACTTGGCACTTGCTCACTCCAATTGCGAAAATTTACATAAAGCACTTTTAGTAAAATAGGTCTAAAGTATAAGTAATGGCATAACCAAAGTATGTAGATTTTAGGAGAAAGGGGGCTCTGCTTTTTGAAAGTAATTTCTTTCCTAGGAAAAACAATTTGCTTACCTCTTGGTTTATTTCACTCCCCTTTTTACTTTCGAATATGATACATTTAAAAAAATATATCGATTAATTGCTTCAAGCATCAAATTAAAATATAATGATTAAGGTGAGAATCACTCTAAATATTTTCTAGGGGTATCGAATTTCAAAAGAACTTTGACGTAATATCACTTGTAATAGATTCTAGAAACGAATGATTTTCAAACAAATTATAGGTGGGGACCATTCCAAAAACTTAAAGACATACAATTGTCAAACTTTTTCCAGGGTAGAGTTCTCAGTAGTAAGTTGTTCCTTCCACCCTACACAAATAAGGTTCCGCCACCACTCAACTAAATTACTCTTATATCTAAGAAACATGGAAGTGTTAAAAAGGGTGAGCTTCCATGTGTAAAAATGCTAGATCTGATCAAGGCTGGAATTGGCCAGATCTGGACCCCTATTTAGGAGATCTCTCATTTTTAAATCGATACTAGCCTTCTCTAAAACTTTCTATTTCCTTTTTCAAATTTTTTGTCACAGTCTATCCAGCTTTGTTGCCTGAACAATGAACACAATCACAAACTACCTTTTTAAAATACTTGAAAATTATTATGGTGGTGACAAACGAAAAATCTGTAATATGAGTGTATTCATATTTGGAATCACATTTTGGGTGGAGGAGGGGTTTGAGGCATCAAAATCCCCCCTTTATAGTCTTTAGTATAATGCATAATATTATATTATAAACAGAATATTAATATTATAAGCAGGCCCATTTTAAAAATAATAACACTCTATTGTATTAGTCTTAATAATAAAGTCATAATATTTAAATCAGCGGTCCCCTAAACTACGACCCGTGGGGCAGATAGGGCACGTGGAATGTTTTTATTAGGCCTGTGGACAATTTGACTTTTTTAAATGAAAATAATAATTTCAATGATGAATGCAGAAATGATGGTGCTCCTATATATGCGATACACAAAATATCTACATCCATACCATCATTTGATACTGGCGGCACTATTGGAAATACGTAATCGAACGTTTCCGATTCGGGGAGGAAGATGGTACCTAATAGAGATGGGCGATATATCACTGACTGTGATTTTTTCACCAATACCATTTGATCACTGATACTCCCAGTTACTCGATCTCAAAAGTATCGGTGATTGAGATATCAGTGATCGGAGATGCTCGCATACTCGCAATACTCGAGTTACGAAGCTAGTATTGCTTCTTTTTCTAGACACTCGAATAAATACTCGCTTCACGGCCTTTGTTATTCTTTTATTTTTTATTTTCTACCAACTAATTGAGAATCGACCTTATTGACTGACATGTTTTACGTGTTATTTCTATTTAAAACACTTGATCTCTTAGAGCTCATTTATCAAAAACGGTATAAGATTGCTACGTAAAAATGACTTTAATAGTTTAAATGTTTCTTTCACATGCATTTTCAATACAAAACATTTGTTGTTAAGAGCAAAATTCAAACAAATCACATTTCGGATTCTTTTTAAAAGTAGGCTACGAAAAAAAATCATCTCTTTTTTTCAGTGATCCTATCCCCAAAATCGCAAATAATGAATTAAAATAAGTAACAAAATATAAAAAATAGAAATAAACCTTAATATTTACAATGCGTTGATGATCCTCATCATCCTATAGTCTAATATATTCTAAAGTGTGTTTATATAATAATTGATTAAATATTTTCTAGCATCTTTTAATTTAATGCTAAGTCTCAGTGCTGTGGTTATGAGTTTTATTCCTTTATATTTAAATAGGTTTATTTGCTTCTAATAGATGTATAGCTCATCTACTATTATATGTATGGTATTTAAAATAAAATAACACTACAATAATGTAATATATGACCTGCTTTCCAAACGTTTTCTAAACAAATCACCATTATGTTATGTTCATTTTTAATCTCACATAAATTTTAATTGTAGTGAAATAGATCACTAAATAGATTACACAATTACAAGAGTTTCTCATAGTACGTAAAATAAGTTAATATTGGTATTCAAGTTTAACATAATGTTTGTTGGACCACTAATTTTGCCCAAATTACATAACATTTCACTATAAAATACTAAATAACATATTTTATTTCTCTATTTTTCAATTGTATTAAACTTCTTAAAACGCATACTTTTGTATTGACTGTACATTAGTCAGGCAACACGAAACCCGGAGATTAGGTAGCTGTATGTCAATAATGTCAATGTCAGTGCCGAGTGCCGACAGAAAGAGCTTATGTTAAGTCTTTAAGTATCGAATTCCATTGCAAGCCGCCAAACTTCCAAGTAATTAGTTCTCCTTTCAAGTTCCAACCGACAACCAAATGTCATGGGATTATTCGAGTAAATACCCAGTACTCAGAAATACTCCATACTCCATACTCGATACTCGATTGTACTCGCCTACTCGGACAGCAGCTAAATACTAGCTTTGACCGTGGTTGGTAAGTGAAAAATATCGGTCCATCAAAACACTGTGAATACAGTTCACAGTGAAAAATCACTGGTATAAATCACCGATATTTTAAAATCACAGTCACTGTATTCACTGATATCGTAAAATCACTGTTTTTCCCATCTCTGGTACCTAATTATTTTGGTTGTACAACTTACAATAACTAGACACGTTGAACTAGGTTATAAGTTGTGTACACTAGTACACTTCAACAGGAATGTTTATTAATTCCTGTAAATATTTTTTTATACTAACGTATCTTAATATCATAATTATCATAAATAATATACAAAAAATAATTTCTTTCATCTTGTTATATCCGTTGATTTTTTATGACTTGGGGTAACTTTAGACCACGATTAGGGGTAAATCGAGCCCTACCTCAAATTCTTTGGTTCATGTATTTATTTATTTTCAAAATATTAATAATTTGTTTTCAAATGCAATTTTATTGACTTTTAGCAAACACTAATAGTCTAATCAGTTTTTAAATGCCATTTAATTGCCCTTGGATACAAAATAATAAAATTTTATTCCTTTTTGTCAAGAACTAACAAATTACTTTCTGATTTTGTGCAGTGTCATGCTACAAAAACAAAATAATAAGTTGGATACGTGAGCATACATTAATTACACTACACAGATACACAGATATTACGGAAATGTCTTGATAGTGTCAGATATGGACTAATGACTCAACGAGCTGCTGCATAAAGGTATAAAATTGTTAGATCTATTATCAAGAGTAAATTGAAAGGTCTGCACGTCTAATCAGTTGGTTGCTCTAACATATTTTCACCTGAAGAAGAAACAGCATTTGTACAGCATCTGATCACATTATTAAACTACGAATTTCCAGTTGTTGAATCAGATTTTCGAATGTTTGTAAAAAAAAAATATCTCGATAAAAAAGAAGAAGCTAAGGCTAGCGTGCTCTCAGATAACTGCCGTGGCTATGAATGGACAAAAGTATTTTTGAAAAGACATCTTGAGCTTCAAGTCTGAACCAGTACTAATATTAAGAAAGTGCGCACTAACTTCGGTGAAGCTGAACTTAATGATTACATGAACAAGTTGAGTGTTTTTTTAAGGATGTGCCGCCGTCTTGAATTTGGAATTGTTACGAAACAAACCTGAGTAATGATCCTGGCAATAAAAATGTCCTGTGCAATTGAGGAAGTAAGATTTGTAATTACAGTAAGAGCTCTACTTCTCTAATGTTCTGCGGGGTTGCTGAAGGCAAGTGTCTTGTGCCATATATTGTCTTTAGGGTGGCTCATATATGGATGACATGAACTGAAAATGGTCCGCAAAACGCTTGTTACAATCGTTTTAAAAGTTGTTGTTTCTTTGCAATAACTTTTGACGACTGGTTTGAAACCCTTTCTTTACAATCTGTCAAAAATCAGGATGGACGCTTGGTAGTGATTGGTGACACTTTATCATCACATATCAGCACTCTAGTATTAGAATTATGTGAATAACATGACATTATGTTTGTGTGTTTACCACCTAATACTACACATCTCACACAAACTTTGGGTGTGGCTTTTTTGGGCCCATGAAAAGATATGGCGTGGTATCCTAGTAAAGTACAAGTCAAAGTCAGGTTCAAAATTCCCCAATATTTCCAAGGATGTCTTTCCTACTTTGTTAAAGGTGTTGATGAACAAGTTGGAGGAAAATGTCGACGAAAACTTAAAGGCCTGATTCAAAAAATGCGGAATGCATCCACTTGATCAAAACATGCTACTTGACCGTTTTCCTCAGAACCTAAGTGATTCAGATAAAAGTTTTGTCGGCGATGATTTTTGGGATCAATTAGAGAAAAAAAAATAGGCAAATTTTCTTGGAATGAAGGTCCTAAGAAAATAAGAAGAAAAGTGCAGGTACCAGCTTGTAAAAGTATTTGTCTTGAGGTGATAACAGCTTCAGAAATTCCTGCAAGTTTTTCAAAACCTCCACCTTCGTTGAAAAGAAAAAGGTTTATACATGAATCTTCAATTGAAAAAATCAGTGAAGATGTTGACTTACTGCTAGAGTCTGAAAAGAAAAATGAAACGTTTATGATTCAGAAGAACGATCAGAGGCTATACCTATCTTACCACAAAAATTAAAACCGGATGATTATGCCGTCGAGGATTTTGTTATCATTTTATTCAATGGTAGAAAGTACCCAGGTAAGATTGTCAGCATCTCGGAAGAAAGACCTATGGTTGACTCTTTGGAAAGAGGCCTAAAATGTTAGAGATAGCCTGAGAGGAAAGAATCCATGCAATACAAATGGGAAGATGTTTACTGTAAGGTTAATCCCTCAAAATTAGTTTTGAAGCGAAATCAATTTTCTGTTTCATAGCTAGATATATTGGTTTAATTGCCCTCTGATGTTTTATGTGTTATTACAATTTTCACTTCTAAAGAGTCATATGTATGGTTTTATATGTAAAAAAAGTTTTCACTTATAAATAGTCCTAAGATGTAGTTTTATATGTTAATAAAGTTTTTACCTATATACATTTGCTTATTTTATATTCACAAAACTCCCATATTATGACGGACCTTAGTTATTTACAATATTTAAGTACGCTTATTGGTATAGCATTAGCACAAGGAACATATTGCCTTCAAATAAGTAAAATATTACGTGTGAAACAAAGTTACCCCAGGACCTTGTAACTTTGTCCCAAAAATTCAGTAATATATTTGAGGGCTATAAAAAGTTGAAGAAACTTAAATAACCCACTAAAATTTTTCCTTTATTCACGATAAACACGAAAATAAATATAAAAAGTAATAACAATTTAATAGTTTCTTTTATATTTACTTAATAAGTATAAAAACCTGAAACTTTGGGCCTAAGGTACCCCATCCTACGTAGCTGTATTTATGTAAATCTCACAGTTTCCGGCAAACTTTTAAACAAAGAAATAAGTCATAAATCCAGCTTTGTGAAAAACATATGTTGTATTATTCAATATGCAAACAAAAAATTATTGCTTTTATAACCTATTCTTAAATTATTATACAGCACAATATATTATATTACAAGGAAATTCGCATAAATGAACCATTTATTTGGTGGGGGTTAATCATTATGTAAAATAGGTAATTAATCTGTACTATCCCTTAGGCTGTGATTATATTAGTTATATTATATATAACATTTGTTTCCTAGATAATAGTAAATAGTGCGTACAGTAGCCCCATGGCTTCTTTGGTGCTGACTGACAGCTTTGAAACGTTACCAGACCAAATTATGTATCCCTACGCCGGACCAAATGATCTGTAAAAACATGTGTTTAGCAGCTGTCACTTCTGACGGTCAAAATTTAGTTATATACCTAAATGATGACTGTCAGAAGTCAGCTGTGAGCTGTCGGTCAGCACCAAAGAAGTCATGGGGCTACTGTATATTTTCTTAACTGTGATTAGTAGTCCATACAAACTTAATCGTAGAAAGTTAAAGTAGATCTAACTTATGGCCTATCTACAACCAAACGCATCCGCTTGTCGGACTTGCAACTACGCAATAACGTAATTTTGTCTGCCCACAATAGCTTACGCAGACACAATCGTATGTCGGAAATGTCAGACCCGCTTGTCGGGAGGAGATGAACATTGTCCATCTTTTGCGTTTATGTAGTTGCGTTGGCTTACGTTCAGAAAAAAAAAAAGAAAAAAAAAATAATATGAAGCTATTTGGTCTATGATAACCACGCTTGGAAAGGTATAATAATGAATACAGGATTTTCAATCAAAATCATGTGTATTTAACCAGTTAAATATTTTTTAAATATTCATTTCTTATTTGAAAACATTAATATTAGTATGAATTTTACAGTTATAGTCATCATTAATGTTTGTTCCTATTGGTTGAAATTATGACCTACAATTTTTCAATCTATTTTGTATTCAAGAGAAGCGTAATTACGAGTGCATTTGGGATTGCATAGTAGCGTGTCCGACAAGCAGGTATGTTGGTTGTAGACGGGCCATTATATGTAGTCATAAGTAATTAGGACCATTGACAAGGACTCCTTCGCCAGACACATCTGCTGGTTAATGTAGTATCGATCTCTTACGGACCACTAAGTATCTTACGGATACGAAGTTTGTGTTCCATATTTTATATTTTTTTTAGTTATTGTTTTAAGATCAATTCACTGTGTTCATATTATGAAAAGTATGGTCTTAGGATGCTTACCACAGCTTGGTCTTGTCCCAGTGTTTGGGCCCTAATTTCTGAAAATATTTTTGTTTTGGATACGAATGTAAAGCTTTGTAACTACCTCGTGATGTTACCAAATGGGTAACCAACAATGTTCTTATATTACTGCCCAACATTCTTAGGTCAACTTATATTATTGGCTCAAATATATACCTAGAATAAATTTTACAAAAATTATTTGCTGAACACAGTAGCTCAATGAAAATTATCGAGAAAACGTTTTAGTATTGCTATGGAACCAAGGTATTGTTGAAAGTGTTATAAAACAATACTGAGAAAGTGGGAATGAAATTATCATAGAAATAGTGGTTGATAACTATTTATTCGAAATTAATTATTTAGTTTTTATTTGAAAAAAGTTTATTTTATATGGAAAATAAAATTAATATTATTTGTTAATAAATAAATCAATGCATACCTTTAAGTTTTAAAGGTAGCTTTCCAATGACAAAAAAACTTTCTAAACTATTAATAAAATTAATCTATAAAAAGACAATCCTATATATGTACAATGTCATTACAAAACGAATACTATTCAAATTTACAAAAACTAACTTCAAATTGATTTAAATATTGGTATTCTGTAAAGTAATACGTAGGATAAAAATATATAACAGTCTCTATCAAATAAAATAAGTTCTAGTAGCTGCTATAGCACTCAAGGCACATCAAAAATTTAGTATGAAACGAGATTTAAAATATAACCGTTTTTGTTCCCCAGGTATAGTCTTTACACCCTAAGTTAATGCTACATTTTGTTTACTATAAATTAATAGACTTTAAGGGAAACTCGCACACTAAGCGTGAAACAGAGATAGAGACATTATTAGGTAAGAGTTCGTCTGATTGCACGTGGCCGTGCTCGAAACCAAGTCTTTATAGCAAGGCCATCACAAATATTTCATGCGCCCTATACTATACTTAAAATTTGCAACACTATTGAATTTGTTTACCGGTAATATAAATAAATCACACCTTGCGTGTAGCATAATAATAATAATAATAATAATAATAGGATTTCAGAATACCTATAAAAAAAGAAACCTAATAAAAAAATCATTAAGTTTTTAGTCATTCCTCACCGCCGTTAATCAAAGTGTACAAAAATATTCTCCATTGTTCCCTCCCTTTTCTCTAGTAATTTTCGAACCTTTTAATCTAATAATAAAGAGATTCGCTGATATAGTGGCTCCGAATATCATAAAACCAACATATGATTATACTATTAATCAATTTTTTTTAAATATTATATCTTTAATATTAGATAAATTAATATATGTTATTGCTTTATTTAGAAAAAAAAATAGCTTATTCAATTTAAATAGTTTTTGACATTAAAAAAAAAAACAATTTTGATGGAATGCACCCCTAGAACTTTTGCACACTCGGCGACCGCTTAAACCCGTATAACATGACACTAGCTCGTACTAGAAATCAAGTGTGCTAGCTAGTGACTAGATATATGTATACTAGCTAGTATAATAGAAACAGGACTAGAGTATTCACACGCTGCTAGTTTGGTACTAGGTTCTAGTGCAAATATTTATGGAACTTCAGAGATTAATTTCGGGTGCAACAGCTGCATTAATTGCTAATAAAGATATTGAAAAATATGAGAGGGAGCCTAAGAAAAAGAATATGGACACGGGACTTGTTGGGAAAGACGAAATAATGGTCGCAGGATGCTAAATATGATACATTCGGAGGTTAGGTAGTATACATTCGGGGTGACACAAACGTTTAGTATCTCCCTAAATTTGTATTCATTTATTTACGATGTGGTCAGAAGCCCCTAAGCCCATGGGTGTCCAAGTACAGTATCCTTGATTCACAAATGTTCTTTTTTAAGCCTACACACACTTTATATTCTAGAAAAAAAATCCAAGGTTGGCATGCTATCAAGTTTATTTAGATTAAAATTGGGTCTGGAACACAGTTTGTCATTTTTAGATGACATGTTTTAAATAGAATTTATATATATTAAATATATTGTCATATTGTGGCAATTTGGTATTATATAAACAAGGATGTTTAGAATAATTTTCCGCCAACAACAAAATCACATCCGAAGACCATGTCGGCGCCATTTCTATTATTTACTCTACACATAGTCTGAGCGGGCATTGATTGGTCGAATTACACAAACTAGTGTCGGAACTAGTACGAAAATAGCGCATGTTCTATCCTCACAACTAGTATGGTAGCCAGTACCAAGTGGCAGAACCAGTATACTTTTTCTGATTCACACGACGCTAGATGATGACGTGCTAGCTAGTGCTAGCCAGCACACTGGATTTCAAGTACTAGCTAGTGTCGTGTGATACGGGCTTTAGTTTCGCCTAATAGCCCTAGCACACAAACAAATAATATACCCAGATACACAACCTCCAGGTTCAAATGGTTGTGTTCCTTTTGGCATCTTGACTACTTCAACATTAAGATCGCTGCTGTTAGCTATATCATCTCCTAGCAGTGACACTAGCGAAGCCCAGTGTTGAAGGACTCAAGCTGGCAAAAGAAGCGCAGTGATTACCATAAGGTTTAAAGTCTGTTTATATTATTTTTCTGTTTTTTAATATCATGGAACCAATTGAATTTGACCTCCTTACGTTAAAAGGGAGGGGGGGGGTATGAGGGGACGCGAGAAAAGGCAATTGTTTTACCAGTTTTTACAGCATTTTTTTTGCTAAAATAATTAAACGGTTTCTCCAATAGAAACACGTAGTTTAATTTTTTCTTCACATGATGATACCAAAAGTTTTTTAATATCTGCCATGAGCATAGTGTCATTAGATGAGAAAATTTTTAAATGAAGATAATTTTTTTTCAATAAATATCAGACACACCTGACAGATATTAAAAAACTGTTGATATCATCATGTGAAGAAAATTAAACTCTATAATTTTCCACTAGAGAAAAAATTGATTTATTTTGTGAGCAAAATATGTTTTGAAATTAAAACTATAAACATATTACCTGCCTTGCCTGCACTCTCAACTTAAGACGGGTGCGGTTTAAGTGGTAACTTAAATTATAGGTATAGTGTAATTTTGTGTCCAGTCACTTTTACTTTTGTTGTTGGCGTTCTGTTTTCATAGGAAGTGGAAAGGTTTCTAGAGAAAAAGTAGTAATTTTAATAATAATCTCGCAGATTTCGCGGCAATCATTCAGAATTACAGCACAATAAACTTTATAATTTAGGGGTTTTCACATGGAAAAGATTTTTTTTAAAAGAAGGAGCCTCTACGTAATTAACTAATTTGGTATTGATTTAGTAAATGTTTGAGAACCAGGACAGATAATATAGCGTATGCAGACAATATTATAAGCTGGAATTCCAGCAAAGAGGGAATGGAGATGGTACTATGTGAGTGTAAATCGTCTTATGAAGAGGGTGGAATGAGGATGAACATAGGAAAGACAGATAATGCAAGTGGGCAGGAGGGAGAGTTGAATGTTCAGATTAATGGAAGAAGAATCAAAAAGTTTGAAAAAGGTAAATATCTTGGGTACGTGGTGTCATCTAAGGGAGGAAATGTGGCTCACATAAATAAAATATTGATGAAATTTGCTAAACATGTAGGGCACTATACCCTTTGTTTATATACATATACGTTCCTGAAAAGACAAAGGATGTGAACATGAATACAATTTTGAGATCTACCTTAATGTAGGGAGCAGAATTCTGGACTTTGACAACTAAGGACAGAAGCAGAATACAGGCTGAGGTGATGAGACCTATACGAGTCATAGTGGGAAATACGAAGAGAGAAAGAGCTAGAAATGAAAATATCTGACAGAAATTAGGATTGATACTGGCATTTAAGAAGTGTTGGAGACTGGAGGGAATATACCGAGAGGAAGACCTAGGAAGAGGTGAATTTATGGCGTGGAGGAGGTCCTCAAAAGGGAAGGGATGCCAGACATTCGGCAGCTGAGAGAGGTGGGAGCAATGACTGACAGACTGAACTGGAGGAGGATTCTGGTCACGTTGACAAGTGCAAACCTAACTGGGAAATGAAGAAGAAGAATCTATTAATTTAGTCAGTTGAACTAAAATAATTATTTACTTATGATTTAATTTATATATTTTGGTGGATGAAATTAGATTTTAAAAAATACCTAAAATATCACTACCTTATAATGTTTATGTAGGTTACATGACTATACTAAACTTTTTTTTTATTGTGTACCTACTCAAACATTGTAGGTAGTCTAAAAAAACTGTCAATTCACATCAACCCAGTGAATCAAAGAGGAAAAAATAAAAAATACTTCGATCACTTTGAGAATAAAACATTACATTATTCTTCTGACATTGTCCACCATCTGATTCATGTAGTACTCCAGTCTTTGTCTCCCTCTTCTCTTTAATATCTTCTTCTATTGATATTAACTACGTCAAACTATCATAATTCATATTATAAAAATCAACCATACTAAATATTCTTTGCTATATAGCGTCATTATAATATGTAAAACATATTGTAAAGTGGTCAGGGTTTTAGGCCCTTAGCTCTCAACTTTCATTTATAAAATTATATTAGTTTTTCCTTTCCTTTAGTTTACATATTAATACACTCAAGCTACTGAGAGTACTAAACTGATAAATACATTGTTCTTTTCCATTCATCTAGGCCTAATTTAATTATCTTTATTACTATCAAATGGTTAATTATAAGAAAGTGTGGGGTTTTATGGTAATTATAAGTTATGTAAATCATAACCAAAGTTGTAAGCAATATATGTTTTAAATTTCAATTCATTAACTTCATTTTCAGGCCTTTAAACTTATAATATAATAGTTTTTCATTATTTAAAGTCTTTGTTGGAATATTAGAGTCATCAAAATTTATTACTTTTACTTTTCATTTTCAAGCCTCGTGCAATGTAACAATAGCTGAACCCGGAAGCTGGGAGATTCACCTGATCTGGCACGTGTGGTCTTTCAGGGGAGGGGGAGGTTTTGGCGTGGACTCCTGGCCAATCAGTGCGTTTGGTTTAGCGTCTGTGTTTGACCTTATCTGGAAGGAAAGCGTCAGACGCGGGCACTGGCCGGTTAGCACGCTAAGAGTAGAGACGGGACACTGGCCGGTGAGCACGCTAAGAGTATAGACGGGACACTGGCCGATTAGCACTCAAAGAGTAAAGACACGTACATTTTGTGAACTTATCTTAACGTGTAGGGACAGTCTCGTGATGGGGGAAAGTAGAGGGAGACTAGGTGGCTAAATAATATTGTTTTCTAAATTAAGCATATGTGCTGAGACCCTGTAAAGGATTGCTTTAAAATAAAACTTAAAATTTAAATGCTACGCTAGATAATCTTTTTTTGAAGTGGCTGTGTTCCTCTACCCCCACCATTATTAAGACATAACCCCGAGATGCTCTACCGAAACTGACTGCCGTGGACAACGAACCTAAGAAGAAGATGACAACGCGAGGCCATTAACAACAGCTGATGACCAGAGATGACGGCTGGGCTGACTAGTTACAAAAATGGCGCAACAACGTGGGGTTATTAACCATAACTGACCACATGTGGCGACTGGTTACAATATAATATGTTCCTTTTATTATCAACCAGATTTACGATTGTAGTCATTGATGCTAAAACAAATACAATTATTTAATAGCAAACAAGTATGAATATTATAAAGTATAAAATACTTTTTCCGTCTTCTAAATATAGGCCTTCTATAGTTTGATTGGCAAGATCCTTTTTTCGAATTCCCATTGGATAATACATCTTAAATACTTGTGTTGTGATCAACTCCATGTAAAACATGTAAGATATTAAAGTTAAATCAGCACTCGGCATTATGCAATATTCAATATATTGATTTTGAACGCCATTGTTTAAATTAGTGTATTTAAACTTTTTGTGCACTATATTATATGAACTATTTGTTATTAGCTGTGCGTTATGCTTGACTCTAATACCATCCCACAGCCAAGGTATACACCAGACTCAAATCCTCTAGGTTAAAATGGCTTTGCTCATTGGGAAAGGTTGAGTTTTTCAATACAAGGATCGTAACGTGCAGTCCTAAATGACATCATTATCAAATTAGGCATATTTAAAAACAGTTCACTTTAAAAATAACTTTTATTAGAGAGCAGACAAAAATTGCCTTTTATAGTAAATAAACCAGTTTTCACAAAGTGAGATTCAAGTAGCAGCATCAATCTCTTCCCATAAACCAAACCAACAAACGCACTTACTCAGGCTAAAAATTAGAAGGAAAATGTGGAGTACCCTTTTTTTAATTGTTAAGGCGATTGTTTGCACATTGTCAAACTGTAAAAAAAAAATCTTCCAATACCGTTAACTAGTTACTTGCCTGAGAAATTTTATACATTGAAAAGGGCTAAGGGGTTGAGTTTTAGGGTAAGATTGCTGGTGCCTGAACTATTGTGTTCAGATCACCAGCCTTGGGAACTTGCTTTCCAGCGTGTAGCCTCCACAACAACAAAATGTGAAAGTTAGTTGTTTCACTTGAATGGGTTATCATTTGGTATTTGGTATTGCATTTGGTCCTCCCCTTTGTCCAAGGACTCAACCAAGCTCATGAAGCGCAGTGAAACTCCCGTAAGCTAAGTATCTGTTGTTTCCTTGTATGTGGCCCATCATGAGGTCCAATCTTACAATGTCACGTTATTTTATTCGTTAGGGCTTAACAAAATGTTAAGTGATAACAAACTACATCTGATTTTAAAACGTTTGTTTAGCGCTAATGCCCATATAAAAGTGCTCGTAAAGTTAGCCCGATGTCCACCTTCCAGTTAACAAATATAACGTCCACATAGACAACATTAAACACTCCGCCATATTGTTTTCAAGGCTATTTTTATTATTCAAGTGAGGTTGCATTTATTTATATTGTAATAATACTGTTTTGGACCCCTCTCATATATTAAAAAAAAGTCATGTATGAAGTGTATTTTTCTTATATAAACTGTATATAAAATATCCTTTTAATATTTCATCTAAGAAGTTTAACAGTCATTATCAAAGTTTGTTTTATTTAGGACAAAATAGAAGGTAAATACATAATTAGAGAAAAACGTAACAATATGGCGTGAAGCGCTTATCCTCTCAGATTTAAATAACTCTACTGAGATAAAGGAATTAATTGGCATTACAATATCTGAAAATAGGAAAATAAACATATAGTTATAATCTGGTTGTCAGTAAAACAATAATATAAATCGCCATCATGGAAGTCTATGGTTCCTTCGGTTATAGCATTAAGTGTAAACAACGATACTACACCGCAACTCCTAACATACATCTAAATTTAGGCAATAACAAGAAAAACAAATACGCGCCTTTGGATCTAAATAAATCAACATAACGTTGAACAAAAAAAAATAGATAGAATAAGACGTTAGGCCAAGCCTCAACTCTAACACCTAAGAGCCCTGCGCTCTCAGAAAAAAGATAACTAGATAATCCCATATACACTAAATAAGCAAAAAATAAAGGATGGGTGGTAAGCCCGAGACGCAGAATTCGCCAAAGCGTGGCCCAAAATATATACTTGAAATTAAATATACATTATGTATATATAACAAAATGAAATTGTACAATTAGAATGAACTAAACCTCGTATGAGGAGAGAGAAAGCAAGCGTATTCACCTTGACCTGCGTGAAACATTTCATAATTCTAAGTTTAAATATTTATAAGTCCCAAACAATAATTTAGACAAGATACCCCCCCCCCCCCC
>CABFOW010001917.1:36548-87940 GCA_902141385.1 Timema californicum
GTTGTTGTGGGTGGGGACTTCCCGTTAATTTTTCTCCCCCCCCCCCCCCCCAATATAACCCTACCATTTGTGGGTTTATCAAAATGGAACAAATTAAAATGTTTGCAGAACAATTTGGAACAAACAAACAACTAACTATTCCAATCATAAAAACAAGAATTTTTCAGAATTAATGGTTCAACCACAGATGTAATTGATGGATATCCAGCCAGAAATGTAATCAGAAGAGAACTCTACTGAATGTATTGCTCTTTTTGCAAGCTATCAACACATCCCAGCCCTTGCTACTCAGATGCTTCATCACTGACTAGCCAACAAAATTATCAAACCCTTAGTCCAAACAGTTGACTCACGAAGTATCTGTTTATGTCTGTGCCTCTGTGCTGAGTCAACAAGGCTGCTTGATGTACACTACCATAATAAAGCTGAAGTCATGTATCCATGCGAAGCTCTAGAGTTGCCAGTGGTAACAATACCCTTAATGTAACCAGCAGGGTTCTCTACGCATCATGGAAAACATGGAATTTTAAAATATTTATTCTAAGCCTGGACATTTTATGGAAATTTTCATTTTTGTAATCTTTTCCTGGATTTTTTTTTAGGTTGTCCTGGAAATTCCTTTGTCCCTCTTTTAAACAGGCCAGTAAATCAGAGGGATACAGGAGTAAGCCAGTAGATGAAATTCCCAAAATATTTGAAGATATTTGGAATAGAGTACTAGGTTAATTCATTGTTTAAATTAGGAGGGATAGCCAGCACCCTTACCTTGGTGATACTGGAGTAAAAATAGTTTAGATAGAACATTAAAAACATTTTTAAGGGACATACTTTCACTGTCACAGACAGGTTTGTCAGGAAGGATGTGTTGGTGTGTTTTTTAGGGTTCTATATAAACAATCTCTACTCCAGTATCACCAAGGTAAGTGTGCTGGCTATCCCTCCTAATTTAAACATAGATATCCGAGGCAATTCATAAGGTGTCTGAATCCCATTACATGTTTTATCAAACTACTGAATCATTCAATATTATAAAACTAGGTTGTATTATTGTCATGTTATAAATTTTATTTTTGTTTTGTAATTCACGTAACATAAACTATCATGCACAATATGAACAGTGAGCGTTGGGGTATTTAACGTGCACTTTCTAAACCAAAAGATTATATCTGCACAGACTTATAAACTAACTTATTTATCTAGAACAAACACAACATTCAACCCTCGGCCGTTAATTCATCACTGTGAAAGGGAGAAACTCACATTTCAACAATGATTATTTGCAAGTGAGCTTACTATGTTTTAATTATATGAATAACTCATTGTGTCATAGAATACATTAAAACATAATAGAGGGCGTCGAAAGGTGCAAGTGTAGGGGAATTGGGAGCTTGCATTAAATAAAAGAAAATATGTAGTGATGTGTGTTTTCCTTGATTTGTCCTGGAAGAATTGTAGAAAATCCTTGAAAATTCTCGGAAAAAATGTCATGATTTTGTGTAGGAACCCTGAACCATAGAGCGACTATGTGTGAATTGCTTCGGTTGCTGCATGGTCTAAAGTGTTACCCTTGTAATAGACTAGACTATCAATGATGTGAATATTAAGGTTCCAATTTCAGTTGGATATACTTGGGGCGGCTTTCCATTCTACCTCCATGCTAATTTAGGCACACTTTTTTAAATTTAATATTCCTCATCCTCAACACAGTAATTTATATTCCATTCACGGTAGGAATTGACTTCTGAAAGACCTTTTTTCCCTACCATAAATCTACTATATAGTAGAATGGTAGGAAAAAAGACCTTTCAGAGAGTAATTCCTACCGTGAATGGAATATATATATATATATATATATATATATATATATGTGTGTGTGTGTGTGTGTGTGTGTGTTTATTTAAAACTCAAATGAGCTGTAAGACACGATGCTATATAAAAATCTGTGTTAGTGCATAGCAAAGAGATATTATTACAATGTAGGCCTACAGAGAGAGCAAATTAAAATAACCGTCTACACAGAACACTCCTTACACTTAAGAACAATTGTACCATACACACTTAGAAACAATATGATTGCTAGCCTGTTGTGTTATATAATGAAGTCTGTTTTCATTATAATTTAGCATTCGTAGGCCAAGGCATTACTAATTATGTACAAGCATAAAGATTATTTACCAAAAGACAAAATCTTAGGTGTTGAATACTACCATGTTAATGAAAACTTAAAAATGAAAATTGTGGATAATTAATCAGTATTACAATAGTAAACAATACATGTAGGTATATTCAGGGAAATAATAATAGATTCTAATATGTGTACTGAGAAAAGATAAATTTATTATAATAATTGTGATTGAAGGCAAGTAGATAGTATGAGACTTAAGTAAGTAAAGTATTTTACAGTATTTTAATCACAAACAAAGGAGAGGTGGTCAAAAACTTTACATAATTTTGGTATGTTGGGTTTTAAGTTGTTTGCTGGAAAAAAAAAATTGTCGGTGCTAGTAACAAGAGGTATTTGTTGGAATATATTATATATTATAGTATTTTTATTTAAAATTTTACCTTATATTAATTTGGCAGTTCAGCTACTGAAAAAAAACTATGTAAATAAAAATGTGGTTAGCCGTTTATGATATTAGAGGACCAGATATGGAAGGTTTAACTGTAAGGCTACTTACATTTAAGACCTTGTCAACAAAAAAAAACTTTCTACATTGGCCCTAAGTTATTTTGACATTTTGAATATTCCTACCAACCAATTTCTTACCCACTTCAGTTGGCGCGTAAACAAAGATCCCAATCTACTATTGTTTGGTTTGCTGATGATGCAGAGGTCAGAGTATGAATTCCAAAAGAGTATACCAAAGGGTTTTATACTAAGTGCACATTTCCTCCATATTCTTCTATCTCTTTCCTTAGCCCTTTTAAATATGTTGTGGTATGACACGAAGCACAAAACAAATTTATTCATGAGCCTATTCAAGGGGTGGGGGGATATGTAAATTTAAACAGTTTTTCTAACACATCTTTCTTAAACCAACATTTTTTAACAGTTAAAAAAAATATTATGTGTTGACTACAATAACGTTTACTCTTACAGGCTTACAAATAAGCACAGAATATTTAGAGTCCCATGAAAAATGTAAATCAATAAATTGTCTAGCTGCAATATTCTATGTAAACACACCTTTGAAATTCATAAATACATTTACCCAAGAAACACAATGTAAGAAATGTTATCTTTAAACTAAGAACGATATCATTTTTTTTTTCAGAATTTGGTAATTTCCAAGTTGTCAGTATTTTTAAACAAAAAATAGACCAGAACTTCCTTAAAATAAATAAAACCAACACATTTAATGCAAAATGCATTACAATTAATTATCAATCTCATGTTTCAAAACCATTTTCTTTTTATTAAAAGCTACTTTACTCATGATTATGACGAACGTAACGCAATGCAACACTACCAGACATGCATCAGCTCGTGGAGAAAATGTGCCAAGTCTGAGCTAATTTGTGTTATTGGAAACTTAGCATCCACAAAAATAATTTAGAAGCGCGGAGTTTGAGAGAGTTTGCTAATTTGCATCCCTGCTTTATTATCATACTATCATTAGCCAAATTTGATTTACACAAAGACAACCAGGCCTATTGGATAATCTCCTTTGTAATGTATGTTTTAATTTTTTATATTTTGTAAAAAATAGACAAATAGGCATATTATTATAAGTTAATTAATTTTGTCTAGCTATCAAACGATACATAGCTAAGTAAAATGTATTTTTTAAATTTCACCCGCCTCAGTGGCATAGTTGGCTAACTCAACTGCTCAACTGCTGAGGACGGGGAGATCGAGGTTCGAATCTCGGTCGGGTGAACTGGGGGTGGTTTTTCCTAAATGGTTTATCCACTCTCCCTCCACGCAAATATGGGTTCACTTCCTCTAATTCACCCTTCCCAAGTCCTATTCCATTAGCTTAATTAGTACTTAAAGCGTATAACCCGAACGGGTAATAAGACGCGGTGCTAAATATTATTATTATTTTAAAATTTCATCTTGTTTTTAATTATTTATGTCCTCTTTTGGGGTAAAGTGGTCAGAGTTCATAGCTACAGATCCAGAGATCCCAAGTTTGGTCCCCAGCGGTTCCAGTTTTTTCTGTAAAATGGTTGGGTCTGAAACCAGGTCAACTCGGCCTTGTGGGGACAGTTGATCTGCCACTTGATAAATATGTATTGACTCCAGTCTATAAAACTGAGATTAACGGATAGAGGGTTTGTTGTACTGATCACATGACATTATCCTCAAGTTTTTTACACTATTTTCACTAAGACAAATAATTTCAGTCAAAATACTGCAAATATCACGTGAATAAATAAATGTGCATAAACACTATATTCTAACTTAATTGTTATCAGTAATATTGGTTGAAGACCACTTAACTTGCGCAAAAATAAAACATTAGGTGATGGACTGGTGCAGAAGCAGAACAGAAAAATTAAATGAGTCACCGTTTTCCGCCATATATTCAAACCAGACTTGCCCCAATTTGTAAACTGTATTTTAGCTACCTAAATTAAAGTAGTACTATGTTATATGAGGGTTACATGAATACTAAATTATAAAATTAATAAACATAATGGCCTAAAGGGCATGTCAATGTTTTATCCAGGACCTAACACTTTGGCACACTACCCAGCTAAAATTTAAGTGATTCACACAATATTGTGAAATATTACACTACCCCCCTAATGCCAGGTCTCCACCATGGTTCGGATTCCACGTTAAACTGTAGGTCCTTCATTTCATCTCACAATCACCCTACCATTACAACATTAGCGTAAGTGCGCATAACCCGAATGGGTAGTAAGATGCGGTGCTAATAATAATCTGCCCCCACCTGGCTACTTTATAATTCCACGCAGCTGGCCACACTTTTTTGGGTGAACAATGCACTTATAACCTCACATATAATATTTGCTGATTTGAGTGCAGTACATGCATCAATAAGTGAAAATAAAAATGCATTGCTTCATGGAGACACTTTTCGAGTTAAAGACAGTGGTACAGAAACTAACCTGTTGTAAGTGTGGGGTATACCTGTATAGTTCAAACTCAGACGTTACATCAAGGGTTTAGGTTTTCTTTGTTCCATTTTAAAACAAAGTGGAATTGAGACAAATTAAACTGTTTTACCATATTTAAAAATAAATTAAAACAAAATTGAAAACATGTAAAACCCATGCAAAAAACAGTAATATTAGTGTTGGTGAGGTCTTTCTAGACCTTAAGAGCTTTGTTTGATTTTTAAATACATTTTGATGTGCCAAATTATTTAGCTCATTTTGAGTAAGTCAATAAGTGAATAAGATGTTTTTTGATCATTTATTAATTTGGCATTGTTTGTATCTGTGACGGATGCTGTTTACACAACATCAGCAGTTTGATCTATATTTTTTTCTAGTACTCGGTCTTAGTATCCATTCAGGCCATATGCTAGTATAATTATTGCCACTATATTATTATTATTATTATTAGCACCGCGTCTTACTACCCGTTCGGGTTATACACACGCACGCTAATGTGTAATGGTAGGGTGATTGTGAGATGAAATGGAGGACCTACAGTTTAACGTGGAATCCGAACCATGGTGAGAGGCCTAGCATTCTCCACATTCACAAGATGTCTTGTCAGAGGTGAAGGAAGGGCTTGGTAATCAGATAAATCTGTGCCGAGACGCCACTATATTAATTAAATCTTTAACAATAAGGTAAACACATAACAAAGGGGGAATATTTAAAAGTGAAAGCCATAAAAAGCCGAGAAAATATGTCAGTCATATTTTAATTTTGCTCTCATACCATTGTAATTGCAAATGACACTGACAGTCCAAGCTCTAAATATGTAATCAAATGGCTCTTTCAGCATTGAGCATTCGTACATTGCAAAATAAAATATTAAAAACTTATTCGTAAACTTTTTTTTAAATCGGTTAACAATAGCGTTTCTTCATTAACAATAGATGGGAAAACATAATCATATCAGTCATGGTGACTTTTGCTACTATAGCAAGATTCTGGTAGGAATGAACATTTAGACAATACTTATTTTCATGTGGTAAACAGTGATATTATATTAGTTTATTATTAATTAGCAGTAGTATCCGACTTTTCTTGGCTTCAATCAGATTTTAAAAAAACTTTTAGTTTTATTTCTTCTGACCCACTTTTTAATAAATTTAAAAATAATATAGTTAAAAATTTTAAAATTCCAGCTCCAGGATGCACAGGGTCTACTAATTTTAAAATTTCAGACATTTGCGTGTGATGGATATCGTACAATGCTCATCATGATGGACAGACATAAACTCTTCATTTTATAAATATAGAAAATATATAGTTTCATAGCTATTAATATTGTCTATGAAAAGTGACTATACAGATTACATAGCTTAACATATAAATATGTTAACATTGTTTTAATAATTCTTATATCAGTCCAACCAGTCCGTCTTCCGATTGTATTCTACTGGTATATCCATAATTGGTTGTGTCTTAGTGGCAATTTAAATAAGTAGCTTGCACTAAGCTAAGCTTGGTTTACTTGACCTAATCACATGTCTGTCATTTAGTTTTGGGAGAGGTGCCTGCTTCCATGCATGATTATGATTGTTGGGATGATGTGTGTGTGTGTGTGTGTGTATATATATATTTATATACAAATGCACACACACGCAGACACACAGGGTGTCCACCATAAGACTCCAACATTTGAAACACATACAGTTTTAGGGGAAATACTTGCAGAATAATCATTAAAAATGAAAATGATAGTAGTACTCACAAAGTTTCTTTTACGTTCAGTGCATTTACACATAGGCGCCTTTGATGGCACAAATAATGTCTAATCTGTATTAATTTTCATGCCATGTGTTCTGCAACATATCTCATATCCATTAAGCTGGTAACTTTCAAAGGTTACACTTTATCTTTGACATTTAATGGGTTAATGTTGGGAGAGCGTGTACGCCGAGGAACTGGACCATCATGACCTATCTAATGGTCGGGGATTGTGTTATTCAAGAAATCTCGGACATCATAGCTCCAATTGGGCGAGGCACCGTCCTGCTGAAAAAATAGGGATGGTTGCATGGCTATTCTCCGTGATAGGCACGGCAAAGATTTGAAACATAACCTGGTATACCACACTCTGATGGTGTTTTCAGCGAAGAAAAATGATCTAACAATCAGATTCGATACTGTTCTGTGAGTCATCCTTGTTTGGTAAACATGCATCTTAAGCTAGTTCATT
Source organism: Timema californicum (assembly GCA_902141385.1). Taxonomy (NCBI): domain Eukaryota; kingdom Metazoa; phylum Arthropoda; class Insecta; order Phasmatodea; family Timematidae; genus Timema; species Timema californicum. Next base: position 43,867 of record CABFOW010001917.1, read on the forward strand.
CGTAAAACTCAACATTTCACTTACTTGACACCACCTCAGTCCACATTAGGTCGAGTTTCCGAGATTTTTCTGTATTATTATTCCAGGGTGTCTACCATCGAAGAAAATCAGGGAAAACTGGAATTAGCCGGGAATTTGAAGTGGTCGGGGGGAAAACGGGAATAAGTCAGGAATTCTGTAAATAAAAAATATATCTGGGAAAATATTGTTTTACTCAAAATATGAAATTTAATAATCATTAAATCAGTAAATTACAATGTGATTCAAATTGCCTTTTTTTGTTCGTAGCTTTGTAATATATTTTATAATTTTTGTAATTCCTAAAGACCATGTTAATTAAAAAAGATGTTTATTTGGCTTTTAAAACTTATTATTATTCATAAAAAAGGTTAACAAAAACCATTGGGATTGGGGGAAGAGAGATAGAAGGGTGTGACATACTTTTGAGTTGGGAATTTTAGGAAATGATTAGGGGAAATCATGGAAATAGTCAGGAATTTCATTGCTCAAGTTGGGTAGACACCATGTTGTTTCATTCCAAGTTCTCTTGCTCCTTGTCTGATTGACTTCTGGGAGCTTCTTTTTAGAATGAAGTCAACACATTTTATGCAGCCTCTTCCAAGAAATTGGGGTTTCTTCCACCATGTCCTTTCAACACACTACTGGTCGCTAAAAACTGATCACCCCACTTTTAAATTTGTCTAAAATGTTGGAGGGTTTTTACAACGACACACCGAGACACACCGACGGAAATTTCTTTGCCCCTAAGTGACTAGTCTTATTTCTGCTTACCACCACACAACCTATGTTCGCTTGGAGTCACCATTTTAGAAAATGATTTACTGCAACACCATTGTGGCTCTGATGGACACTGCAAAATTTTCACTGGAAATTTATGAGTCTCTGCTTTTGTTTTATCCAGAATCACAGCTGTACAACCTTAAATGAAAAAATAATAGACTTTCAAAATGTCAAACTTTCATAGTGGACACCCTTTGTGTGTGTACAGTAACCCTGTGGCTTCTTTGGTGCTGACTGACAGCTCACAGCTGACTTCTGACAGTCAACAATTAGATATATGCCTAAATTTTGACTGTCAGAAGTAACAGCTGCTAAACACATGTTTTTGCAGATCATATGGTTCGCGTAGGGATACATAATTTGGTCTGGTAACTTTTCAAAGCTGTCAGTCAGCACCAAAGAAGCCATGGGGCCACTGTATGTGTATATAGAAAGTTAAAATTTAGAGGAAATTTACCCACACTAACTTAGAGTAAGAGTGAAAAACCACTAAGGTAAAAGTACCCTCAGTAAATCCAACAAGATAAAAATCGTATCCATGCTATTCCTTTCAAATCATATAAGATTGACGCCTTAGCCATCATCTCCACAAGTGTGAGGAGGTTTCGATGCTAAGTACATTTTTTCCCACGTAGTCTATTTTTTCTAGTATAGTCATAGATTTTAATAAAAATTTTGTAGACATGGCTTGTTTAAATATATATTTGCTTATTAAAAAAATAAATATATACATTTCTGTCAATATAGATTGAAAATTCTAAATTTTCATTAGACCTACAATTTACATTGTGTAAATGGGTAGTGTGAAGGAAAGTTGAGCTAGAGACCACTAAATTTAATCTATTGATATTTATAGTGTGATTAATTTCTCTGGTGATGTTGCAGTTTTTACTATCATTCACTATATCTCAGTTGCAGGAAACAATTTTCAACCAAAAAAAATCAAACATGACTGCAGTATAACACATTTTTACATTCTTGCCCCTGTATTAAAAGAAGTCTGTTTATTGAACTGTGCAATTTTCTTTTTAAAAACAGCTTACTTATGTCAGTAATCTTTAAAAATAAGTGTAGACATATAATAACCTATTACACCTTTTATTACTATTACAAATCCTTTTTACTTAATTGTCACTGTTGGAAAGAAAACATTACCTCGGTACACCTTCCATCGTGGACAGTTCTTTGAAAACTTATAAAATTGCTCTACTTTAATCTAAATGTCTAATTAATATTGCTACATTATAAATTTTTAATCATAATTGTTAGAAATTATTGATCACATTTATTATATTAAGTACAGTAGTATGTTGAACTTAAAAAAATCTTTCCAGTCATATAAAAAAACAATGGGACCCTTTTCAGGGCCAGGTATTCTTATTTGTCACTCTCATGTTATACTGACTTGCCGATGATGGTGGTTTTTCCTGAAAGGTTTCCAACTTTCCTTTCATGCAAATGTGGGTAGATTACCTTTAAAACGCTTTCTTCCTCGTCCTTACCTTATTATTGTAATTATCATATATGCGTAAAACCCGAACAAGTAGTAAGACATGGTGATAAAAACAACAATGTGGTGTTCAAGGCTAGAGTAGATATTGCTACCGCTGACACATTTTAAACTACTGCGGACATATCCTTAAAAAACAATAGAACCCCCTAGAGACACATATACCTCTTTAATTCCACTGTCCTTTGTTTTATGGTTGTGGCATAACCTTTTGGAAAGTGTTACAGAGTACCTACACTCCTAAGCATCTCCTCTAACGCCAAATATTTCTACTTGTATATTCAATTTTTAATTTACAAAAACTGTAACTTAATATCTTCTTTTGTAAATCTAGAAGAGTTTAAGGATGCTCTCAAATCAAAACATAATGAAAAGTAGTAATTGTTTGTCAATCAATAGAAATAAAAGAAAATTGGCTGATAAACTAAAATAAATAGGAATTGACATCAAGAGGGTTATAAATGGATATAAAATTATTCACATTGATGAGCAAAAGTTGATAAAATAACTATATTGTGTTTTGAGGGCTCGTTCACTTATTTAGCTGCACAATGTAACCATGCTCTTAAAATGGCAACATACCTACAATAGTTGTTGCAAAATGTCGAGCATGCTTAGTCTAGGTCTAACATCAAGTTTTGTATTAAGTCTTGTTTGGGGAAAAACTTTACTTAACGTGATCCGTTTAGAGATTGAGAAGAGTGAGTTCAGATTTCACTTCCAATAACTGGATTGATTGGCTTAAAAACATATTTTCTCTCATAATTAACTTACCAGCTGGGCTATGAAATCGAGGTTATATATTTGGAGTTTGAAGCAATTTTGGGGGAGTATGAGTTGGAGTTGATAAAAATGTACCAACTCCGGCTTCATAATAAAAACTTATAGTATTATAACAATATTTTACCCGCCTCAGTGGCGTAGTTGGCTAACGTGCTTGTCGTGTTTAGCTCGACTGCTGAGGACGGGGAGATCGTGGTTCGAATCTCGGTCGGGTGAACTGGGGGTGGTTTTTCTTAAATGGTTTTCCACTCTCCCTCCACGCAAATGCGGGTTCACTTCCTCTAATTCAACCTTCCCAATTCCTAATCCATTAGAGTAATTAGTACTTAAAGCGTATAACCCGAACGGGTATTAATACGCGGTGCTAAATATATATAAAAAACAATATTTTATACTTTTTACTTTATTACTTAGAACAAAAATTTGTAATTTGGATTGACAAACTTATCTAAATATAAATTCACAGTATCTAAGAATTTTCCCATTAAGTAATCTGTATTGAAGTATTTTACAGCGTTAAATTTATTATTACTAATAATAAACACTATCCATTTATAAAGGAGTCTGTCAGACAGTAGAAAAATACAGGAGTCAGACTTTGCATAGTTACACACTCCACAGACCTGATTACCAACAATAACACTTAGTATTAACACAACCTCACATCTTGTTTATATCAAAGTTCCATTTATAAAATAATACAAATTAATTTGAGTGAAGAGGCTGTAACAAAGTAATAGTTATTGCGTGAAAACCACAAAATTGCAGCTAAGTAGGTTATGTGAACCAACGGATTTAATTTTTATTTTTGCTTCACGTCTTATTACTTGTCAAAAATATGTATACGTTCTATTTACAGTGCTGAGAAGTGAAGAGCATAAAATTAGGAAGAAACGTGCTTGAAAGGACTTGAATGAATATTTAATTGACATACCTTGTGATCACTAAATCATAAGCTTATTGACAACAAGATTGTGCCAAACCTAGGCATAAATTTTTCTTCTGAAAAATTTCCACTGCATGGTCTAAGGTGTCACACTCGCAATAGACTAGACTGTTGATAACAAGGAGATCAAGGTTCAAATCCCGGTCGGGTGTACTAAGGGTAGTTTTTCCTCAAATGGTTTTCCACTCTCCCTCCACACAAATGTGGGTACATTTCATCTGCCCTGACCTTTTCCACCCCTAACTCATTAGCGTAATTAGTATATATGCTTAAAACATGAACAGCTCGTAAGATGTGATGCTAAAAATATCCTCCAAAAACCAATCATTTATCAACTTCTTTTAGAAAGTAGTCAAACTTTTTTTTATAATACCATCCAAAGGACCTGATAAATTACATTGCTATAAACAAGTTTTTTACTTGCCGATAAAAGGATTAAATCTAATTTAGAGAAGAAATACATAAGATCATTTTGGACAGTATTAACATTTACATTTGGTGTAAATTAAATATATTTTTAGATGTGGTGCTAAAATATATATATTTGTGTGTGTGCCCCACTTTTAACTCATAGATTGGGTTAATAGTGAGTGGGACACTGTGAACAGGGGCAACTTGTACAGGTGTATTTTTTTACAAACTTTAATTATGACTATTATTTGCAATGTTTTACATCCAAAAAAATAATGTATTGAACTTAACAATTTTTTATAGAAAAAAAATTATCTAGTAGGATTTTTTAAGGTATTTAAAACAAATCATATGTGTAAATACAATCAATACCTCTTGCAGACATGACATAAATATTGAATTACAAAAAGAAAAAAAATCTTTAATCCGAAGAAAACACTCTAAAAATGATCGCTCAATTTAAATTATTTGTAAAAAAATTGGATGTAGCTATAACTACGATTCTTCAAATATGATAGTTGTTTGGAGAAAAAACAAAATTTTTAGGCTTAGGTGGTAAGAGTGCTCTTTATTAATTATTTTAAATTCCCTACAAGACAGTGCTTATTTAATTTAATTATTGTTTGTGTTTAGTTGAATATAAAACAAGGTTTTAGACTTTTAATATACAGAAAATTAACGTTTAGTTAAAACTTATTACCTTGTCCCTCATTTGTCATAAATTTCGAATGTCCCATAACTATCCCATCTCACACTATATCTTTTGAGATGCAAAATAGGCCTTCATGAACCAAAGTTTCTTCATATTATGATAATCACTCTAATGAGGTAAGGATGAGGAAGAAGCGTTCAAGAGGTACTCTACCTGCATTTTTGTGTAAGGAGATTGGGAAACCATTTAGGAAAAACCACTCTCAGTAGACTCGACCAGGATACGAGCCCTGACCTCCCCGTTATCATCAGAGGTCAGTCTAATACCAGAATGATGCCTTAGACCTCTCAGCAACTGAAGTGGGTAGGATTTTCTTGAATTTTTGAAAAATGGCTAGGTTCTTTCATATTAGGATGCTTAAAAGTAGCAAAGCCTCATGATAAAACTTCCACCACCACCAAACACTTCTAAAAACATATTAATAATTTACCTATACATGCATACCTAATCATGTGGTTTTCTAATGGGGTGGACAAAAATATTCATATGGCCCATAAAACAACTTCATACTTAATACATCCTCACTAACTTTATGCATATCCTTGCAAACTCCCTTCACTTCAACAATATATGTACACTGAGTCATACATGCTCTTTTATTCTTTGATCTCTTAATGGATCTCTTTTTCACACATTCGTCTACAACATTTAACCATGTCTTAACACGGCCTACCCTTCCTTTTGATCCACACACTTCCATCATATTTTTGTTTTATCACTCCATCCACACTCATCCTCTCAACATGCACAAACCACACCTCTTCAGACCCCATTCATTACTGACTCTGTCCTTACAAGTTTTCCCACATACATTTCTTAGATATCACATTCCAACCGCATTCACCTTGCTCTTGTGTTTCTCCTGGCAAACCCATACTTCACATCCATAAAACAAAGTGGTCGTTAACACACTATATACTACCATATCATCCTCTTTTGATACATTATTTGCTAGTCCATATACATCCAACTACTCTCTGAGATGCATCTAGATTCATTAACCAGTCTATCGATTTCACCATCCATACTTCCATTTTTACAGAACATTTAGCCCAAATACACAAAATAATTCACCTGTTCTAATAGTTTTCCATTTATACAAAGCTGACAGTCATTTCCTGATTCGTTATAATCAAAAACTATCACCTTAGTTCCGGAGACATTTATACAAAGAGCCATTCTGTCTGTCGCCACATTTAAACGATTTAATGCTTTCTGCTATTCACTTTCATTCTCAGCCATTAATAGAGCATCATCTCTCTATAGCAGCACATTTACATTTTCCATTTGAACACCAACCGCGTCCTCACTAACATTCCAGATAAATTTGTCCATGAATACATTAAACAACCATGAAGACAACACAAATTTGACTAACACATTGTTCAATGTCAAACCATTCACTCAAAGCACCATTCACCCTAACACATGGCCTATCTCCATCGTGCACTGCCATAGTTGCATTTACTAAACATGCATCCATAACACATACTCCTATTCAGCCGATATTACGCTTTCTCCAGGTCAACAACTGCACATATACATTCTTCCGCACTGCCACACATTTATCAATCACTTACTGCACTGCAAATATCTGGGCCATGCAACTTTTACCTGACATGAAACCACATTGCACAATCCAAATCTTGTCCGCAGTTTTTGTTTACGCTCAGTCTCGATCAAGGACTCTCACAAAAACTTTGCCTGTAATATTCAACAAACTAATTGTTATATATTTCTTACATTAACTCTCACTCCCTTTACCTCTGTACAAAGGAATAATGACAGCAATCTACCAGTCATCAGGAATATTTGAAATTCCAGCACACATATTGTAAAACTCACACAATCTGTCAAAAAGAACCATGACCCCCCTTCCTCTCCTCCAGTCCCCCCTCCCCACACCTAAGCATTTCACTTGAGATCCCATCTATGTCTGCAGCCATTCCTCAACCCTTAACATAGCTTTACACCCTAGCCTAGTTAATTAATTCACCCATCATGACATTTTCCCTATTTTCTGCTACTTTCTCTACGTTTTCACCAAACAATAGTTCTAAATACTCCCTCCATCACTCTATTATACTGTTTTCACCCAGATAATCTCACTGTGTTAATTATGAAAGCCAAAGGTCCATTTAAAAAAAAAAGTGCATCATCTCTGGCTGTTCTTCAAAAATATTTACTGAAATATAGGCCTACCTACTTCAAAAAAGTTACTGGCTCTTATTAATTCATTGCTTTCCACTACTACATGTAAATAACTCTCCCTTTGATCAATGAGTCCATGATGTAGGTTTTTGTTTGTTTGTGTATTATTATTTGTATGTTCAATGGGAATTAAGACCACATTTACAATGGCGCTCTTTCTGGAGGGGAAATTTACATTGTACTAAATTCACAATAACTCTTATTGCTAAATGTTCTCCATATTCTCCAAAATATGATTTTGCTGCTTGATAATATCACAACCCTAATGTTTACACATTTGTCTTGAGAAAATGGAAAGTAGACCATGAGGTTTCATTTATTGACCTGTAAAGTGAGATAGATACACAAAAGTGGTTATGACCATTCCCTTGCTAGGAGGGCTTGGGAGTTTTATGTTTATTCAAAAGTAGACTCTAGTTCTAAGACACTCCTGATAAACTATATTCTGGAATTTTTCCTCACCCTCCTCCAGTCAAGTACAGGTACATTTCCTCTTAGTTTTTTTTTAGTTTTTTCATCCTTAGACTACATTAATTTAAATATGCAGATATGTATAAAAAACATGACTTATTATCAATAAAAGGTATATGCAAGCCAAGCTATGAGGTCATGGCAATGATTGAAAGCTTTTTAAGTCATATTGTTTTATTCTACAGTTTTTGCTTGGTGTAAAATAGTTTCCTTATTAATAATATATTTGTCCCACACCAATAAATTATGTTTTTTGTTAACTTGCACAGGCTGCCATCATCTATGATTGTTCATCAACCACGAATCAACTTATAGTTTCTCAAGATCGCCTGTGGTAATAGCGAGAAGATAGCCTGTAGTTGGGGGGCAAGTGTAGCAAGAGTATTAGACTATTTGTAACAGGGGATGACGGCCATGGCTACATGGGGCTGAAGAGAAGACTGTGTGGCGGAGAGTGAGGCAGTGTGTCAAACTATTGTGCGAGAGTCTTCATGGCTAATCTCTACATCAAGAAGGAGCCAGGCGTAGAGATTGCGTTCCAGCCTCCAAGCCATGGAGGTGAGGAACGGGTGTGCTTTGTGTGTGGGAATGTGGGGCATCCCGACCAGTACTGGCTGCGGATGAAGCCCGGACCTGGCGGAGAGCCTTATTTCCCCTTCTTAGAGTCCCATGAGCCGCCTAGTGGATATCGGGCTCGTCAAGAGGCGTCAGTTCGAGCATGCTATCTCTGCTACCGATTGCTCATGGAACAGTGGGAGTGCTATGAGCGAGATGCTACCCCTCATCCTCATCGTCTTTATTGGCTCAAGCGGGTGGACAACGGACCCTTCACTGGGGCCGAGATGGGACTGCAGGGTGAATACGCTTCCCAAATTCTAGGCCTGAACACCGAGAACACCCACAGGTATATTTCATCTACACACTTTCATCAACTTCCCCATTTTAAATTACAGTCCTTGATAGAAAAAATCTGGTTTTGAGATGTTTAACCATTTAATAAAAATTATGACAAGAAAATGTTAGGCTGATCAGGTGGGCTCAGCCTATCTTTACCATCATGTTTTTTATGTTGCTATAGTTTAAGTGATGCATAGCTGATCTAAGAATCAATTATTAGTAAATATTTTTATATGCTCTCACATAAGCCCAGTTTTGATTGGCATTGAGATTTGGTCGTGGGTTTGGGCTTCACTTTCTTATTGGTGGTGTCGCTTGTTAAGTAATACAATGTTGGAAGTGTTATATCATTAACTTTCTTGCCAGGAGTGAACCTAGTCGTCCGGTGTCAAGAGAAGATGCCATCAGCCGTCCGGGAGTATCTCCTCGCCTCTCGGCCACAGTAGATGACTCTCGGGGCTCAGAGGCACTAGACCTCAGGCACGGAAGCGCTCGTGAATCACCATCCGGTCCATCTCCTACAACCTCTGGTGAGAACACAGAGCATCAGTTTAAAATATTTTTAATGAATAAATATCGATTTAGAAAAGCTGTTCATCTTACTAATATTATAAATGCGAAAGTTTGGGTGTTTGTTACAAAACTGCTGAACAGATTCCAATGAAACTTTGTACATTGGTTGAGAATGTCCTGGAATAACATACCTTTGATTTTACATTAATTTTATAATACTAATGTTTAAACTTTTCGAATATAAGTTATATTACATATAATATTTCATAGTAAAAAAATATATATTATTTAAGTTATCAATTATTGATCTAAATTTTTTTTAAAAGTTTAGTGAAAAATTAAAAGATTTTATCAATTATGGCGGGCGAAGGGTATAAGCTAATAGGTTATATATTTGATTTAATTTTATGCAAACTTCTAGACTTTTGTTTTAGAAATGTCATGTATTCTTAAATGTATCAATGTTCAGCTAGCAAAGAACTTTCACTGTGAACCCCTCCTTTTTTTTTAGCCTCTACATCAGTGGGGGCAGTGTACAGTGGGGGTGCACCCCCGGGTGCAGACATATTGGACCTCAGCATGCCCGACAAGAACTCTGCCACAGAGGTTTGCTACGTGTGTGGTGATGAGTACAAACGAGGCTCTCTCAGTCACATTGCAGCCAAGCCCCTCCCCTCTCCTCAACCGGGCTCTGTTTCTCCTCCTCCCTTTTTTCCCTCCCTCATGTTGCACCCCAGACCCAGTCGCTCCCGGCCCATGGATAGTGCAGGGAGAGTTCAGGCTTGCCTAGCCTGCCAGCAACATCTGTTGCAGCAATGGCATGCTTACACTGCACAGGGTGTGCCTCATGGAGACCGAAACTACGCTCTTCGCAAGAGACAGGCTCCTGCTTTAGACACCACCACGTTCATCTGCTACACCTGTGCATTGGAGTATCCTAGCTCCTCTATTAGACTGCTATACTGCTGCCCCAATCCAGAGAAGGAGGCCTACTATTCCTTCATTTTATCCTTACGACCCCCTCCGGGGGCTAGTCCCATTTCACCGCAAGGCATGGTGCAGGTGTGCTCCTACTGCTACAAGTCCATCCCACAGAAGCATCAGGTGTTTGGGGGCTCTAACCATGTCGGGGAGGAGGGCAAGGGCCCTGCTGAACATGCGCGTCCTCAGGTCGCCAAGTCTCCCGGTAGTGACATACGCTTCAAGCCGTACGAACTTAGCGGAAAGGGCTCGTCCGTGTCGAGTAGGAAAAAGGCTGAGGGGAGGAGTGTGGGATCGAGTCCAGCACCAAGTGCAGCCACGGAGGTGAATGGGCAGATGGTAGGACCTGCAGTGGCACCCGGCAGTCACCCCGCCATCAGCAGCAGCTTACAAAACTACAGGCAAGCCATTCATTCTGATTAAAATACACGCAAACATTAAAGAGACACAACGATTAAAGATATTCTACTCAATAACTACAAGAATAAATAGAAAACAAAATTATATTTCAAATATATTATGATGAGTTATTTTTACAAGCTTTTATTTAATTAATTTTATATTTACATCATCATCGTTAACTCTTTTCCTACTGTGGGCAGGTCTGCTTATTAAAATGCCTTTGTCTTCCTTTTTTTTACAACCGTTAATTTATTATTCTGGTCCATTCTTTTCCTTTCACCTGCACACTTGCTGTTATATGTTCCTCCCATCTCTTGGTATTCCTTGTGTTCTTTTCCCTCCAAACTTTTAACTCCCATTATCCTCCTCAGGGTTATTTTTATTTCTATCCTCATTACAGGACCATACCATCTCACCCTTGTTTTACTATCTCATGTACCCTCTGGAACCAAACTATTTGTCCAAATATCTTCATTTCTAATCCTAATCATCATGGTGACAGCTAGCACACTCCTCTGAAACTTCATTCCCATGGATATTTCCACAAAAATTTTTTTATAAATATTTATATTCCATAATATTTAGTAGGAATGGGACTTTGAATCCGTTAAATCCTTAAGGATATTTAAGATTAGTTAAAGTTTAGGATTCAAGACTCAAATCCTTAAAATAAATATTTAAAAAATCAATATTTCAAGTGAAATTTGTTTTTAGACCTCAATACTTAATGATGATTAAAAACCTTTTATATCTATAAATTATACCTGACAACCAGGCCCCAGACCAGTAATTTAGCACTTAACTGAATGTATGAATGTTTTAGTGATTGGATTTTAAGAAATAGTCAAATCTAATAACTATTTGTGTTTTCTATTAAATTCTACTATATTTATATTTGCTCTTATGTTCATAATTATTTCAAGATTAAAATTCGAGGTTTGGAATGCCAAGGTAAATTGTGGATTCGGATTAGTAAAATAATGGATTTGACTCACCTCTAATATTTAGTAAACAATATTTTATTATACATATTTTTGCCTGTTAGTGTGCTAGTATAATGTTTTGTTCAGAATTTTGAAGGGGATCATTGTTTGTTTACAGGTGCTACATCTGCACGGGTCTATATCCTCGCGTGCACATGGAGTGGCTAAGCACCAGTCCTGAGGGCATGAACTCGCATGCCATGCATTTCCCTTGTCTGCGTAATGTGGCGCGCACCTCAGAGAATGCTTGCATGGATTCCCATGGACGTGTGCTGGCGTGTTCGCGCTGTGTGGACCACCTGGCTCAGCAGTGGGAAAGCATGGAAGCTGAAAGGGTACCATTAGAGAGACGCAGGTAAACCTCTACAAACTATACCACTCTTATATTCTTGTCAGAATTACTATACGACTAATTTAACATCTTAGCTCAGTGGATTAGATAGCGTGTTTGTTTACTGAGCTGAGGGTCCAGGGCTTGATTTATGGCACCCCCCCCCCTAAATGAATCATTGGTGAAATGTGGGTTTCCTCTGTCACAGTGATGAATTAAGGGCCAGGAGCTGGGCGTCTTAAATTAGTTTATAAGTCATGTGCGGTTATAATGTCAGTTTAAAATGGGCACATTAACCCCTTGACATACTTTGACGAGCAGGGCTCGTCTTAACATTGTGCGCCACACTGTTACTTTGACAAGCAGGGCTCACACATTGTGTTCTTGCTTATACTTACTTGCTTATAAGATGGCAGGAGCTGTTTGAATAAAACTTGGCAGTTTTATTCCTTATATTTCAAACAAACGTTTCATTTATTTTTGTGTATTTTTTTAGTTTGGTTTTCTTATTCCTTTCGCGAATTACAAGTGTTACTGCCATTGACGGACTGAGGTTTATTCCGCCCCCCCCCCCCTACCCCCACCCATGAATAGCAGGTGCTACTTCCATAGACAGCAGGGGTGGTATGAATAGAACTTGCACTTTATTTCATTATATTTCAACCAAAACTTTCACTTAGGTTTTTTTTTATGAAGAGGTTTTTGTTTTTATTCAATTATTAGTACAGTCGAGCTATGAAATGGCATCAACTAGTAAACAAAGTTTTTCGGCCTAAAAAATGGCTAACCGACTAAGAAATGACACAAATACTTTGTGATTCTGACAATGAAAAGGATTTAGTAGATACTAGTGATAATGAGGATGTAGATGTTTCTGATGATTATGATAGTGAAAGTGTTGGAACTAACTGAATGTGTCAGCAATAATAACATAGATAGACCTTCTGAAAGTGATAGCTCTTTTGACAGTAATGATTCAGACAATCAAACAAATGTAAACAAACAAAAAAAAAATTGAGAAAAAAAAATACTTTATGGGGCAAATCAACACTATGCTTTATAAACAATATTAGCTATGTTATGTAATAAATTTGATTTTTCTTGAACAAAGTATATACAGTCCAGAAAAGTAATATTTGTCAATAATAGTTATAATTTGCTATGATAAGAAAATGCATAGTGTGGAAGAAGGGAGAAAGGTATACACTGAAGGTTATGGGGGTATAATATAAGTGGGAGGGGAGTGAAATAGAGATAGATAAAGGCTGAAGGGAAGTGCTAGGAGAGAGGGGCGATAGTTGAAGTAGGTTGAGGGGAAACAGGAAGGAGAAAGGGGTAATCAGGGAGGGAAGAAGAATGTAAATGGAAGAAGGAGGGAGAGGAAAAAATGATAATTTATTATGCCATAAAATTGCTGTTTAGGGAATTGAAATTGCAAATATATTATAGAAGTTTTATCAGTTAAACTAAACTTGTGCATAAAGTATTTTGACATGAATATAAATGGTAATTTTGGTGAAAAACATAGCCAGGTTAAATGTTGAGTCAAGGGGCTGACTACCTCAAATAAATGAAATGAAAATACTACACAACTTTGTTGAACTCACCTTTGAAGAAGTCATTTGTGTTTGGCAAAAGCTCGTATTAAAAATGTGTGTTTTTGTCTGCTAATACATTGTCTTAATTTCTACTCTAGCTTTTCCCATATAACTGTGTTAATTAGCTATACTATTTCCATGATTGGATTAAAAAAATTACTAGATAAAGTGTCTGGAAAACACAGGGATTTTTTTATCAAGAAAATAGTGCCAACCCTGCTTAAACATAACCAAGCAATATTGTACAATTCATTAATTCCTGTGAATATTATTTTTCTTGCCCCCTACAGGTACAACGTTCCTAGCCCCGGCACAGGTGCAAGTCCTCAGCGCTGGAATGGTGAGGGTTCAATGCATCCCCCTCATCCCGTTGTGACCACGGCCGCTTCCACCAACTCCTCCCAGCCCACAGCCAGTTGTTCCATTTACTGCTTCTTATGTGGCCTGCACTCGGACCTCACACTGGCACGAGTTCTTTACGGCCGACCGCAAGGTAATGCTATTTTTTATAGCTTGTAACAGTTTTGTTATTATTTACTTTCTCCCAGGTTTGTAATTTGTACAGAATTTTTTTAGAAAGGGCCTCTTAGAAAATCCTTATATTTTTGTGACAAAAATTATAAATATTTGAATATATTATTAGTGTTATTTTATATGTATTGATAATATTTATCAAAAGTGACATCTGCTTAGACATAAAACATATGAAAACATGAAAGTAGATCTAATAACACTCCTAGATGTCGGTTGAGGCCCTATCAATGGAAATTTGACTTTAGCTTGAATATACATACTTACAAAACAATTGTTAATTGTTAAGATATTGTTAGTGAGATATGCAAAAAATTGAAAAACTAGAGGGAGTAAGGGTTTACTTTCATAGTGGATTCATTCTCGCACATAAATAATCTTTTGCCAATCGAAGCAATCTGTTTTAAGGTGCAGCTTATATACTGGGTCAATATGTTATAAGATGTTAAACATAGATAAGGAAGTTGTGGTTCTTTCTTCGATGAATCATGGAAAACAGACCATCTCTTTAAGGAAAACCCGTGTTTGTTCTTAATATTATTTTATTCCTTTTACATGTTCCTATATAAGTGTCCTATCCTATACCAATTTCCTTTCTCTCACTTTTGTGTTTTTTGGTTTCCTCTTTTGGGAAGTTGCTTTGTGCGTTTCACACTCCTCCGTGATGATTTCCAATAGTATGAAACCAAGATCAGGGGATTGGGTGATGACGATCAATTTTCTTCAAGAGGCAGCCAATACCTTTTTGTCCAGGGGCAGCAATGTCAAGTGTGAACAGTGTTCTTTTCATTATAAAATCCATATTACGTTTGTTCCTTTTATGTGTTTTTATCCACCTTTTCCTGTACCTTCTTATAAATATGATAAAATTTGGCCATTTGTAATTATTTAAAATATAACTTTTTTATTTCTATTGTAGTTTGAGTGTAGGTATTGAATAAATATTATAAAAATTGATATTAAAACTTGATTGATTCCTTGTCGGCACTTTGATCTTATTAGGAATGTGTCTTGTGCTCAGGTCGGAATGCACCGTTCTTTCCGGCACTCTTACGCCACAGCTCCCCTCCCAATGCCGAACAGTTGCGAGAAGATGGCTCTGCTCTAGTATGCACATTCTGTTACCACTCCTTATTGGCGCAATGGAGGCGCCATGAGCAAGGAGTCAATGCCACGCCGGCTGACCGGCGAGAGTACAACACTCATGATTACTCGTGTTATGTGTGCGGCATCACCACCTATAGGAAGAGAGTGCGGGCCCTCCCCATCAAGGTAAAACATACTTAAAACACATCATTATCATCATCTGTTTTCAGCCTGTGGCCAGGTCAATTTAGTAAAATGTTTCTGTTATCGGCTCCTCCAATCTCTTTATTTATCGCCCTTGTGCTATTTTTCCTACATCATTTTCATCATTCTCTTTGGTATTCACTCCTTTTACACCCTCATTACATGACCATACCATAATATATCATCAAATCCAGACAAGCCCCTAACCTAAACCTTAGGTAATTCCTCTCCTTCCTACCAGCACAATTATTATTACATCTCTCTTGACCTGATGAAATTGTCTGTGACAGTGAAAGCTTGTCCTTAAAAATGTGTTTTTTTAGTGTTTTATCTAAACAATTTCTACTCCAGTATCACCAAGGTAAGTGTGCTGGCTATTCCTCCTAATTTAAACCATGATTAGCCTAGTGCTCTATTCCAAATAACCTAAGAGAACAAAAGGAAAGTTTTGTTAGCTATTTTAATTAAAAGTTGGTCAAAATATATTATTGGTATCTCATTATTTCAAAGTGCTATGCTATATCTGTTCTCAGGATTTCCCGTTCCTCAAATTCCACCGTCAGCCGGAAATGAGCCTTCTTTTGGAGAACGGGGACTTTGCCGTGGTGTGTTTGGACTGCTACGAGACTTTACGCACTCAGTCACTTGAGTACGAGCGCTGGGGGCTGCCTGTAGAGAAGAGGGAATATAATTGGATAACCCAACCTCCGCCCCCAGAGGATTCTCCTGATGCCACTGTAGCAAGACTGCCCTCTGGGGAGCGCTCGGAAAAACTGGTGAGGGCAACACCATTACCAGCCAGACGGATAGTGTAGTGACTCTGAACATGGATGCTGTGGTTCTATCTCTACACGCTGCACTTGGGGTGGTTTTTCCACATAGTAGTTTTCCAATTTTCCCCTAAAAAAATCCTTGAATACTATTCATCATATTCATCCTTATCGCTTAGCTTTATAAAAGTCACTAATAGCCAGTAATAAAACTAAATAATTCAATTGAAATCAAAAATTATTTGTTTTTTCATTTAACATGCTCAAAATGGGCTGAGCACTTAAAAAATATTTTGATATAAATATAATTATCTCTATGAGGAAACCCTCTTTTTGCTTTATTGGGTAGTTGTATTAAATTTGGAAGAACTTACAGGAATGGTGGATATAAACATATAAAAGGGACAAACACAATATTGCTTTTACAATGAAAAGAAGAACACAGTTCATACTTTACATTGGTGCAATTGGACAATGAGGTGACCATTACCTCTTTGTCAAATGACAGCAATGTAAAGTGTGAACTGTGTTCTTCTTTTCATTGTAAAATCTATATTGTGTTTGTTCCTTTCCACCTTTCCTGTACCTTCTTCAAAATATAATACAATTAATAAATTGTAAATATGATTGCAAACTATGTTAAATAAAGACATAATATTTCCCTATTTCCCAGAAGTTTTGCCCTTGGAAGTTTTCAGTAAATTAGTCGCTGGTGTTAGAAGTTTGTAAACAAAAGGAAAATGGCACTAAACGGTTGTATTAAATTAAACATTGAAAGGAGAATAGTAGGGCAAGGCCTACACACTCGCCAGAGAACTGTAGGCTTCAAATTTCACAGTTAAAATACAACAAAACACATAATTATGTAATTTTCAGTGTGTCAATTAGTCCCCTTTTTCAGCAGAAAAGGGAGCAGTCATAGTGGCCTTTCTGATTCTTTTGTTGAATGAGGTGGATGGCTGGTGAATTTTGCAGGTACTGCATCTTGGTTTGTTGTAAGTGTAAGAACCTTTGGTCTGATGTTGTTTGCGGGTAGGTTGGGCAATTTAGGGTGAACCAGAATGCTGCCGAGGTTAGGAGGGTCTTTGTAATGTGCTTATTGGAGCACTGTTGAGGATATTCTGTGTGAGATGTAATAAGCTAAGGATAATTTAGCCTGTGTTTAGGATAAATCAAAGTTTGTCTAGTCCTCTATAATACTGGGTGGTGAGTGGTATCTCATTGGAAGGTTGTTTCTGGATAGGCTCTTGATTGGATAGAACTCTGTTTATTCAAGTGTTGATTATGTGTATAGGATATCCTCGAGCTTTGGAAGTTGTTGGCATTGCTTGTTAAGGTCTTCCTTCTCGTTAAGGGTATCTTCGGGCTTTGAAAGTCTTGAAGAGTTGTTGACATGACTTTCTAAGATCTTCTTCCTCAGTACATTTAGACTTTTTTCTGATAGCTAGTCTATAGTGTAGAGAACATTTTACATGAAGCGAATGGTTGCTTTAGAAATCGTGGTACTGTTGATGGTTTGTAGCTTTTGTGTGGACTGTGGTGTTAATGTTTCCCTTATGAAGTCTTAGTTCCAGATCCAAGAATTTGGCATGGTGTTGTGAAATGTTCCAAGCGAATCTGAGGGTGTTAAGATTTTTTAACTTGTTTAGGAAATATAATAAATTAGTTTCACATTTTGTCCAAATCATGAAGATGTCAATAAATCTCATCTGTCATAGTGACTGCAAAGGTTCGGACTGCAAAAAGTATGTCTTAAAGTATGTGTTTGGAGAAATGGCATAGGCGGTTGTCGTAGATAAAGTGTAAAATAAAGGACTCGTTTCTGTGTAACTGCATGTAGTGTCTCTGTGCTGTAAAACTACTAATCATTGGTCATCATCATTATCAACTGTTTCCAGTCTGTGACTGGGGCAGTTGAGTAAACTGCCTCCATCTTCCCCTATCTTTCCACCATTCTTCCTCCTTTAATTTCCTCCAATCTTCTCCTCTCATTTGAACATTTTCTTTTATCTGTTTCTCTCATCTCTTTCTTGGCCTCCCTTGTGGCCTTTTTCCATCTTCATTACATGCTCATAACATTTCAGTCTTGCTTCTTCTACTCTCTCATGTACTATCTGTACCCCCACGCTTTCCCTGATAACCTCATTCCTAATCATTGGTGGCATATTCAAAAGATTTGATGTCAAAACCTATTCAGAATAACTTTTAAAAACTTCCAATTTATTGCTTACGTGTTGGCTATTAGTGACATAATCACTCAAGTGAACAGGATGAAGAATATAGAAGTTAAAACAAAAATAATAATCCACATTAACTTTATAGAAATTATGTAAAATTACCCTCAGTGAAACCAGCTGTAATTCGAACCCTGGTCTTCCTTGTTAAAGTCAAGCATGTTAGTGCAATATTAACTACCATACTGACCCAAGTATAGGCATCACCCTAAAAATATCCCCGCTTTGATAGGAAAAAAATTATTCATAAAAATGAAGTTACTTTTAAAGTAACAAAATTCACCCAGTTGGGCCAGTTTCACTAACTTCCATAGTGCTCACAGTGTTTGTATATCATATTAATTAGATTTAAAAATTTGTTTTGTATTTATTTTTTAATCATTGGCTGATAAGATTTTTTTAAACCTGACTGGGCATACTTAAAATTTCAAACTTGAACAAATACACTAAATTTATGTTACGATTAAAAACATTAGTGATCAACAGACTTCAATGAAAAGTATCTAAATCTTGCAAGAAAATAAAAAGTAGCTTTAGAATATTTGACCATTTTGGTTCGAAGTTAAAGTTTTACTATTAAAGAGTTTCATTGTCCATCTATTTTTAAATACTTTGTTGAAGCTAAGCTCTAAAGAGGCCTATCTGTTGAGGCAACTAAAAGGTCTTTTGGTGTGTTATCAAATATTTACACTCCGGTCCTTAAAGGTTCAATACTTGTTATGTAGATCTTAGGGTGTGGTTATAGATCACACTCAAGTTTTATAATAGCTATTTTTTGGCGAGAAAGTGCAGCCTACTTTTGGGTCATTAGGGTATTTTGGCAGAAAAAATTAAAATATTAAAAAAAAAAATGTAATTGTCATTGATTAATGTGAATAAATTATGTTTAAAAATATTCAAACCAACACGTTATTGTATAATAAGTATAAACAGGAATGACAATTTTGGGTCGAAATGTTTATCATTTATGAGTCCTGGCCCAGTGGCTAAATGATTTTATAATAATGGAAATTGATAAAAATGGAGAAAAAAAAACAAATAATTATAAGTAAAAATTTAATCAAGAAAACCCATGAAAGGGAATGAGGAAATTTTTGAGAAGAATCTAGTATGCAAAGATGACTTCTTTCTTTCCCCTGTCTTCTAAAGTAGAAGTAGTCAAATAATGTAAATGACATAACATTTCCCTATTTCTCAAAAGTTTTGCCTCTTGGAAGCTTTCAGTAAACTGGTCGCAAGCCAAGATAAAATTGACTTAACACACACTTTTTATTTTTGAACATGTGGCGCTAACAATAAAGACCCTGATTTGTGTTAACTAAAATGATCCGATTTCCTTTAGTAAAAAGTTGTATATTGGTACTAAAAGTTTGTAAACAAAGGAAAAATGGCACCAAACGGCTGTATTAAATATATAATTATGTAATTCTTAGGGTGGATCTATTTTCTTTATTCTTTATTCTTATCACTTTATATTATTATAATAACATTTGGTCAAAATGATACATAGAATACACATTTAAAATTAATTTATCTCTACTATAGTTTATATATATATAAAGAAACTTGAAATATTTATACTAAAAAGGTGACCTGGTGGTCTAGGGGTAAGGTGTCAGACTTCTATGCTGGCGGCCGGGGTTCGATCCCCGGTCCCGGCAAAGATTTATCTGATTACCAAACCATTCCTTCACCTCTGACAAGACATCTTGTGAATGTGAGGAATGCCAGGTCTCCACCGTGGTTCGGATTCCACGTTAAACTGTAGGTCCTTCATTTCATCTCACAATCACCCTACCATTGCACATTAGCGTAAGTGCGTATAACCCGAACGGGTAGTAAGACGCGGTGCTAATAATAATAATAATAATAATAATAATAATAATATACTAAAAAGTTTATTCATCCACACGCTAGTCAAACACTTGGGTATTTATTTAAATTTATGTGGAAACAGTATACCCAACATTTAAGTTAAGGATGGGTCATATTTGAAACTTATAAAGTTAGTTAAGGATAAGAGGTTAAATTTTCAATATTGAAAATGTCTCTTTAAGGAAAACCTCTTGTCAGTTTTTATGGTAAATTTTGTTTTATCTTAGTCTTGTGTGCAAGAATGACATTTTGGCTTCAGGAAACTTTTAGATGGAAAATGACAATTTCCCGCGAGAACGAGACAGGGAAAATTTAAAAACAATTATCCCCTTAAGACTTGTATTTATTTTCATGTTTATAATTTTAGTCTAACCTTAGCTTTACCATTCATTCTAATAAAAATAAATAAAAAATCTATTAGTTTCAATTAAGTTAAAAATGTTGTGGTAGATGTCAAAAATATTTTGAATGAAGTTAGGAAACGGGGATAAAAACTCTGATTCGGTTGCAGTTAAAGGTAATCATGTCTGGGGAGAGAAATGTACTCTCAAAATTTATTTGTAAATCTATTTTTAAATTGTAAATTTTCCTAGTTAAAAATAAATAACATTTTAAAAAACCATGCCAAATGGTACTATTATAATTGTGCATTTTTGATCAAGAATTTTTGGCAGAAATATAAATAATTACTAAAAATAGATTTTAAGATTGACTAAAATCTTTATTAAATAATAATTTTAATAAATACTATACAGTAAAACATCATCATATACTTATCTGGATAACAAAAACATTTCACAGCTGGGCCATTGTGCCTGGTTACGTTTTAGTTACTAAAGCTTTCACAAAATGCACTGTTGGACTACAAACATCTTAGTTTATCCAACTATAACTATCCATGATACAAAAGAAAATGGATACTATTTCAAAAATAGCATTTACATAATAGTTGTTTCTTTATGCAAATAAGTGTGGTGAAGGTGTGTTTTGTGCATAAATTGATACATTTAAAGATTACTTTTATCATTATTTTTCGCTAAAAATATGTTTTCCTGCATCAAATCTATTCAGGCATAAATTTACTTTCATCCATTACTGTTTCCAGCCTATGGCCATTTTTTTATTCAAGCCATATTTTTCCACAGGCTTACTACTAGGCCTGTTGTAGCTTCATACACCTTATATTCTGACTAATACAGGCACAACAACCAACCCCCAGCTGTTAATTCATCACTTTATAAAGTAAACCCTCATTTCACCGATGATAAATTTTCCTGCCATACTGGGAATCAAACCCGGGACTCTTACCTCAGTAAACAAACACACTACTACTGGCTGAGCTAAGTTGTAAGTCAGGGATAGATATTTCCCTCTTTTGTATCTAGTGTAGTTATGTTATATAATGGCACTCAGTTGCGTTTGCGTTGTAAGATAGTTACAAAATAAAAGTGCATAAAGTTTTGAGTATCCCTCTACTTCATGGAAAATATATTTAATATATTAATATTTTTAATGAAAATTAAATACAAATGTGACTTTAATAGGCAGTCCTTAGTTGTAATTTTTTATGTTTTTTCCCCGAAAAATCCCGGGAAATACTTTTATCGGCTCGAGTTTCAGGAACACAATTTCCTGAAGTTTGAGATCCTACATACACATCCTTATTTTATATTGAAGAAAGTATTAATATCTACATAATAATAGTGTCCCACATTCTTGTACTATCTTCAATATTGTTATGATTATTTCTTTCTTTGGTTCTGCTTTGGTGCACAATGCATGGTAAATAATTATTTTACTATACTGTGTATTCATATTCAGTTAGTTGGTGAATTAACGCTCCGTAGTCTGGTTGTTATGTTAGTAATTTAATTATTTTGGTCTAAACTAATAGTTAGCATCATAATAGATATAAAAAAAAATTAAACTCTAAAATCTTCAATAGCTAAGAGTTTAAAAAATACAAACCCATGCTTAATGAATATTTATAAATGGCAATCATTTGTATCTAATTTTAATATTTTGTATTTGAAACATTACTAACATAAAATACCGGTATGTTTTATTAATTTTAATTTAAAAAATATTATTTATAATATAATGCAACACATTTACCCTAGTGATATTGGAGTAGAAATTGTTTAGATATATCACTGTCGCAGACAAAGAGACAGTTTTACAGTCTGACTTAGCAAGTCTCAAGTGCATTGATATACTAAATGTGGACAACACCTACTTAGACTGTAACTATAGCCTTAAAAGGGACAAGATATAAATAATACAAAGGGAGGATATCATGAAAATTTAAAAGGAAACAGGAAATATATCGACATAGAAATACTTTATTCAGCAAACAAAAACAAATAATTTTAATTGAAGTACAGAAATGCCGTAGAGATGACTGCTATTTATAATCACTGCGTTGCCTAGGAATACTATCAAAGATTTGACTAATAATTAAAGAGAAAACTCATGTGCTTATCATCATTAACAACATATTTAAACAGGAGAACCCCAAAAACAACAATACTCAAAGGTGGGTCAAAAATGTGTAGAGTAATTTATAAGTTTTAAAAGGTTAAGCCCAAAATTTAATATATTATGAGTGAAGCTCGAAATATTATTTATTAACAAATAGCAAAACGTTTAAATGGGAGAAGCCCAAAATATAATATAATATGAGCTAAGCTCCAAACATTAATAACTAGCAAAATATTTAAATGAAAGAAGTCCAAAACGAAAATGATTTAATGGGGCAAGTCCATAGTTCCATGCTTACATGATGTCCGTGATGACAGAATAAGTTCAGTCTAGTAATGCCACCAAGAGTGATCTTTGCTAATAATTTACATGTCTGTATAGTCAACCACTCCACAAAATATTGACCAGGAAGCTCACCAATCACAACATTAAATCTCGGTCTCCACAGTTCACATCACGCGCTCCAATTGGAACCGATGTTTCATATTTTAATTCTGCTCACGGCCACATGTTGCGCTCCCTGTACGAAACTTATTGATGTTGGCTGCCCTCCTGACTCAACGCCGATAAACCAAATGGTCGCATAGGTCCAGGGCAGGCTGCACAGTGACCCAATCCTAGAGCTTGACTCTTGCTCTTGTTTCCACTTATGCCTACGAGTTGCACGACCAGTCTCACTGTAGATGATATTACTTGCTCTATTCTGCCACTCCGGAGGCCTCCCGCAAATTTAGTACAAAAGATTCCTCAGTGAAGGTTGTAAGCCGAGATCCAACAGCCCGTAGTAGCAGGATCACATGGGTGTCAGGAGGAGGTGGGGGGAAGTTGATGGTTGCCTCTTAAACAAAATCGATCATCACCGCCCAATCCCCCGACCTAGGTTTCATTCTATCAGAACTCATCAGGGTTGGTATTGTGTTCGACTCTTTTATATGTTTCTATCCACCTTTCCTATACCTTCTTCCGAATATTATTATATAGTAATAAATAAACATTACCTATTGTCATATATTTTTAACAAGTAATTGCTGTCCAACCTTTTGATGTAAATAACTGTTTCATTCATAACTAAACTAGACTCATTAAGGTCTAACACTAGGAGTCAAGATATTTTTAAATTGGCACATAACTATCAGGTAATTGGTTGGACTGAAGATATTTAGTTTGGTCAAAAAAAGCAACCAAACCGAACTTTTGCATCGTATTGGTCATAAACACTCATGACCAGTTGTGATACCAAGAGTGTAACAATACTTTGGCTGAATTTGGTTCCTCGAGATCTCAACACCTTGATTGGGGTGGGCGGTTAAAGTTAACTTTTCAATTCGAAGTGAACCCGAATCCAATATATGAAATATTTCTTGTTAGCAGTTTTGTTATAAAACAATGTTGTGCTTATTTATATAAATTAATACACTAAAATCATTTAGAAAATGTTTTCTGGCATTTATAATATTTCTATTTAATTTATAATCACTACATGCCTTAAACAATTCAATTACTTCACATTTTTTTCAAATGAATATTGATTTGTTTGAAGCTCAGAATGGCAATAATTGGGTTGGATTGCGCATGTAATATTGGTTCAAAAATGCTTCAAATAGTTTTAAGTATATTTAGAAAGCAATTTTAATGTTGAAATTAAAAGTTTTCTCATGAAATGTCACTGTGTCTATGTATTAATTTTTGTATTTATTCCTTTAGTTAAGTGTTAAATTAATGGTCTGGCTTTGTTCTAGTTTTAAGTTTGTCCTATAATTATGTTAGGCCAATACACCATTAAGTAGTATAAGAGCTCTAAAACAAATTCTAATTCAAAATTTGAACAAAATAAAAATCGTTTTAATCTTGTTTTCAATATTTTCTCAAATCCTCAAGTCTCGACTCGAATATATTGTTCGAAGATTTGAAGGCCCCATTCCTGCAATCATTGTATGGCATTGCAGCAATAACTTTTTCTACAAAAAGTTGTTTGGGATAGAGAACTGGACTAAATTATGGTTTATAGTATAGATTGATTGAATCCTAAATTAATTTTTCTTGAATCAGAATTTTCATTTTCTTTCAAATCTCACATCCAAACTTGATTCCTAGAATCTGTAAAAATGTACAATTTATTTACATTGAAATATTTTAAATTTAATCAAATAAAAAGTTAGGAAAAAACAGCCATTATCACTGATAAATGGTATTTGGTTTTACATGTCCTTTACTTCAAAACAAAAGAGAACTGACACCCTCTTCTAGTAAATTAATTATATTAATACACTTTGGTCTATTTTTATGATTTTTGTTAATCTACCAACTACACAAATCTATATAATCTATTTTAGCAATTGTTATTTTAATACAAGGTGTTCATATTGTATTCAGGATACTTTTTTTTAGATTCTTATGAATTTATAGAATTTCAAATGATTCAAGGTAACCAAGGAGTTGAGCATCCCATCTCTAGTTAAAAGTAGGACACTAATTATACCATTTTTATATGGCTTATGATTTAAAATTAAATTATAAATTGACAATTGGAATTAAAATAAATTCATTTGTTTTAAATGCTCATTTATACACTTGCAAAGTCTTTAAAAGATTGAAAACTGTTTAAGATTGTAGGGTTGAAAGCTCACTTTTCAAACGCAAAATATTAAATATTATCAAATATATATTAAGGAGAATAAGGCCCCCTTCCCCCCCCCCTTAAAAAAAAAGTCATTGCTATTTTTTTCATTTGAACTTATGGAACTACAATTTTATGATAGTGTCATATTATTAATATTTACTAACCAAATTCGGCTTTGCTAAAAGATAAATCAAAATACTGAAGTCAAAGTCCTGGTATGATCACCATTTCTTAATATGACAAAGAAAATCTAACCTTCCTTAACAGGAATTTTCTTGTATAATGACATTTCACAGCTACAAAGAACTTTTCTCACCATACAGACAACGCTTAAGTAAGATAGGTTATACAGCTTGAAACAGGTGTTGGACGACACCTACTTATATCAGAATGGAATGAGCCAGTTTCATATGCGAAACTGGCCCATTCTATTCGAGTTTAGGTAGGTGTCGTCTTGTATTTATTGTAGCATCACACTTGAGACTTACTCATATCTAACTATGAAACTGGTCCTGTGTTGTTTCTACTGAAGCACTATTTGATTTATTTTGACAAAAAACACTGATCATTTCACTTACATCCATGGTTTATTTCAATCTCATTGTTGTCACATTAAGAATGCAGAAAACTTTACTTCGATAAGTTTTCTGGTCTAAGCTTAGGCAGGTATTTAATTTAGCGGTTTATCAAATGGTTTCTTAATGTACTGGTTACAAGGGGGTTGTTGCTGTATCACCAACAAGTGTTGTTGTGGGGCAGGTTCCGCCCATCATGAGCAGCCGTCCAGCCCGTAAGATCTCCTCGCCCAAGACTGTGGAGAAGAAACAGCAGCAGCCTGCAGCGCCTCCATCCCAGCCGGCCAAGAACCACGGGGCCCCTGCTCCTGACAAGACTGAGCAAGGTAGGACTTCCTGGCCAACTGGTTTACTGTCCACATATGGTGGAACACACACACATCTTTCCCAAACTTTGACTTTTAAAATAGCATAATTCATTGAAGAAAACCTTCAAGGTTTAGAAAGTTTTTATATATCTTTTATATATAAAAAAATAACAAAAACCATGCAGAGCTGCGAACATTCCTACTTTTTCTATGATAAATACTTTCAACTCGAGCCTCATTAATTCAAAATTGAAAGGCCTATCGAACAAATATTTTGAATTATGGATGTTAGACAATGCTAAAAAAAATACTAAGGCTAAATAACATGTATATAAAAAATATTATATATACATTTCACTATTATTTTGTTGCAGTGCATTTAGTTTTATACAAGAAATTAAAGTTTTGTATATATATATATATATATATATAAAA
Organism: Timema californicum; assembly: GCA_902141385.1. Lineage (NCBI taxonomy): Eukaryota > Metazoa > Arthropoda > Insecta > Phasmatodea > Timematidae > Timema > Timema californicum. Next base: position 70,536 of record CABFOW010001917.1, read on the forward strand.
ATAAGAATTACAGGAATTTTTATTTGATATCCTACATTAGATATTTTTGGGCCATTATTGCTTACATAATGAATAAATATTTAAGCCTATATATAATGACTGCGTTTTTCAAAAAAGCCTTTTATAATGAATAATTTCATATAGTTTTTTTACATATCTATATTTATAAAGTTACTATGCCTATTTACTTACATTGGTAAAGAAATCTTTTCATTCACACGACAGATCACGAAAATCTGAGTAGTATATTTTTCTAAGCACATAACAATTTAACTTGTACATTTGAAACTGCTTACAAAACTGTTAACATTAGTATGAATGTGAGCTACACTTGTTTTACCATGCAGTTCGTATGTAAACCGGCGTTGCACTTAGCACATTGAGTACATGACCGTCCCACTGTAAATGTACTAAATTCCCTGTTCCAATAACTATTTACGGTTGATTCTTGTTGCCAGCCTTATATAAAATGAAAGAGGGCAATGTTATATTTTAAGTGATATACTACACTATCCAGCTCAACTCTTAGAGAGCCAACCTCATCGGCTCGTGGCACATTTAGCGATAGTAGGCGGAGCCAATCGGATCGGCTCTTGGCACTAAAAGGGTTAATGTGAAAGCCTAAACCCATATTTCACTAATGATACATTTTTCGGCCATGCCATGAATTGAACCCTGAACCCTTAGCTCAGTAAGTAGACACACTACTGACTGAGCTAAGGTGTCAGATTGTATAAGTATATCAGGTTGAATTTATATTATATATACATTCATAAACAATAAATACAGACATACATTTTTATAAATCATATCTTTTTGTGAAAAATGTTATATAATTCCAGATTAACTATCTCTAATAAGTTATGTATTTTAATTTTCTCTTACCCCTTGAAGAAAGAAGTATTGTGATCGTCAAAAATATTGGACTTGAGATTTTGATAATTGTCGACGTTTCATGACCCCATGAAAACGAAAAAGTGGTTTTCACGATTCCATCTGTCTGTGTGTTTGTATCTCGGCTTGGAACGGAAACAATTTTACCTATCGGGCTAAAACTTGCTATCTAGGATTTTCATAAGGGTCCCCTGGGGAGTTCTAGAAATATGATATCTAACCTTAAAATAACTAAGGGGTGCTTACTGAGGGGGAGGGGGATCCATTTTCTCGAAATCCACTCAAATGGTTTTTAGGTATTGCTTAACATTACAAACAAAATGGTGATTCTTGTTCTCCCTTGAAAATTACTTTAATGACTGGTACTTTAAGTAAGCGGAAATTTACAATTTTGATCATACCTCTGCAACTATTTGATATAGCTATGAAATAACCTTTGTAAAGTAAAAATCTTTTATTTGGAATATATTTTTATAAAACCAATAGTTTCTGATTAATATGCATATATATTTTTTATGGAGTCTTTAAAAATTAAAATTGATTGTTAAGCTTTATGGTGAGCAGAGATTCTCCTCTTTGCTCGATACTTCTGTAACAGTATAAATTATTTCATTAATAAGTTTTTAATAAACGTTTCTATTCGAAGATGAAGTCCGGAGGTAGCATCATACCATTGATTTAATCAGACACTATGCGAGATAAAAATATTGTTAGTTAATAACTGATATATTAAAAAATGAATCCAATTCAATAATTAATTAATCAAACTCAAGGTTTGGAACACATTCTTGTTGAGTTGGAGCAACTATTTGCATCTTTTTTTTAAAATTCTGACTAAAATTTAACTTTATTTGTGCATTATTTTATAAATTGCTATCAGGTTTATATAAGTACATAAAAGCGTGTCATGCAATTTCTTTTTGTTTTTTTCCACTTTCCATTTATATCTTCCCTAACAAATTTTGATCTTGGGAGTGCATTTCTTCAAAAAAAGAATTTTGTTTTAATTAGAGATGGGTCACTCAAATCCTATGGTGATCGAGAGAATCGAGAATTGTAAAAATTTCAAAAAGCATCTCAAATACGATAATGAAGACTTTTAATATACTGAAAACCTGTTCTCTTTGTTGCTTATGACTTATAAGACATAACAAATGATAGTACCAGTTGGTTGTTTTTAGTTTTTTTAAATATTTTTATTCTAACTAAAATTGTACTTTTTTAAAGATTCGAGATTTGAAAGAAAAATTTAAGACAAGTTTTTTACTAAAGATTTGAAAGAAAAATTTAAGATTCGAATTTGAGAAATAAGAAAATCATCCATCTCTAGTTTTAATTGAACTCCACAATTTTTTTTTATTCAACGATAAAACCAAGCATTATCTAAAACTCCAACCATGTTTTAAGTCCAGTAGGACCTTTCTAGCAACCTCTTGAATAGACAAATGTAATATAAAATTTTTGTGAACACAAAAGTAAATCTAAGATTAAGGATTAAGGCCACATAGAAAGTGATTTAGGGTGATATGTGGCATTGAATGGTAACTTGGGTCATAACCCTAATTAAGCTGAGTGTTTGGCTGATCAGACATACTGTTGGCACGCACATATTGTACTCGGTGGTCGGCATGGCTCTTATACGATCAGAGTTTGCTTGTTTATTATATAATATGTATATTGCTCTGCATCTTATAATCCTTTGTAATATACAAATTTAATTAAACCTAATGGTTTAGAGTGGAAGAAATTATTGCAGACTTCTTCTCAAACTGTATGTATTTGATTGAGATGACATCCAAATTACTCGGCGTGAGTCATAAAAATTAAATACATGTTTGTTTTCAAAAATATTGGAGCAATATTGGGTGGCTAAGAGCTGTTCAAGTGTGAAGATACAATCTATTTAGTACTTGAAGCATAAACTGTGATCAACACATTATTTGACAGATTTCATGAGTTTAAATATTTAGAAACAATTTTTTAACAAGCAATAGTGATAATAGATTTAAAATAAGGAGAAGAATATATTCAGGGATTGCATGCTATTGCTTGGTCAGTAAGCTGTTGACATCTCTCCTGTTGTCCAGGAATGTAAAACTCAAGAATATACCAAACAATAACTTAACCGATTGCTCTCTGTGTGTCTGAAATGTGGTCTCTTAACTTACATGACAAAAACAAGTTGCTTAGGAAGATATTTGGTCCTAAAAGGTATAAGACTACCTAGGAAAAGAGGTTAAATAATGAGCTACTTATCATATACTCACCACAAGACATTGTTAGGATAGTAAAGTCTTGTAGATTATGGCGGGCAGGACATGCAGCGTGAATTGAAGATTCTGGAACTGTGTTCAGGGTATTTACTGGAAAACCCATTGAGAAGAGACCATTGTGAAGACCTAGGCGTAAATGGGAAGATAACATTAGAATGAACCTGAAAGAGATTAGATGTAATGAGGTGGACTGGATAGTTAGTTCATGATTTGCATTTGTGATAATGTAAATTTTTACATGAATTCTACTGTTTTACACAAATAACATGAATTTAATTATTTTTTCTAAATACACTTTATTTCTAATTTGACAAATACCACATCATGCAATATAATGTTCAACATAACACTTTCGATAGCGATATGAAAAGGTGGGCCTGGTGGTCTAGGGGTAAGATGTCAGACTTCTGTGCTGGGGGTCCGGGGTTCAATCCTTTGTCCCGGCTAAGATTTATCTGATTATCAAACCCTTCCTTAACCTCTGACAAGACGTGTATTAATCACAACTTGTGAATGTGGGGAATGCCAGGCCTCCACCGTGATTCGGATCCCGAGTTAAACTGTAGGTCCTTCATTTCATCTCACAATCACCCTACCATTACACATTAGTGTGTGTACAACCTGAACGGGTAGTAAGATGTGATGCTAATAATAACAATAATAGTAACAATAATCGATAGCTAACCAATAATATATTAACCAGTAGTGGCTGAGGCTAATAGGTAGGTTCCACTAGGAATGTAGGTCATATTTGTGTGCATCTTTGTTAATAATTGTACTGCCATAATTTTAATGATTTAAAATCAACAATGCATTCACCATCTAAACTATCAATATATTAATAAAGTACAAACATCAATATTTCACCAGTCAAACACCTCCGACATCTCTTCAATAAAAACCAAACTCGGAAGGTTCAAAATAAAATACGGGGACAATAGATTGACCAAAGGCTCCCCTCGATTGATAGATATGCAATATAAGGGTTAATCACTGATATTTGTCTATACTACTTTATATTAGCACTCTAAAAAAGAAATATATAAGCTCTTTTCATACAATTTTAAAACTAGAGTGATAAAAATTACTTTAAAATAGTTTGAATGCGCACAGCACACAAATTTCTTCATAGTTCTAAAAGTTACTAATAATATGTTTTGTAAGGCAATTAAGGCTATTATTTAAACAAGATAATCGCCCATAATTCCATATTCCTTGTGTGAATACTAGTATTTAAAAAATAACTATTATTTAACTCGTAATATATTGTACTATATTTTTTTATTTCTCACCTTATTTGACATTTATCGGTGGTTGAAAGGTGTAAGATGCCAATCACACACTCAATATACTGGATTTCCAGTAATGAGGTCGGTGTTCGAATCCCAGCCAGTGTGTTTTCCTCTAAATAATTTCCCACTCGCCATAAACTCAAATACCAGTACTTTCCCTCGATATTAATCCCAGCCATAATAGTGTAAATATGCAGATAGCCACAGCACAAACAAGGTAAGGTGCACCAAACATTTTATTTGACTAAAATAACTACCTAAACTTATTTTCCTCCCCTACAATGGATACTTTTCTACTAAAATTTCATTTTGTTAATCAGTCCAGGGAAACTATAAAATATTTAGTGTTGTCGCAAAAAATTCTTGCCCTGACCTAGCAGAAGCGCGAAACTGGTCTGGTAGTTTTTTTTTTAAATTTTTTTCGGGAATTTAAAAGATTTGTTTTTATGGTTACTGTTTGGTCAAAACTTTATGGGTTGGAATTCTATAATTACACAGTTATATCAACTCTGTGTGTGCATGGCATTATTTTTTTAGTATAAACTCGCATGTTCACTTATGTAATTGCCGGTAATTGATGCAGTGGTCTAGGGGCGAGCTAGCGTCGCCATGTTGTACCGCCCATCTCTCTCACCGCCGCCTCCTCTTTGTGATCGATATCTGGCCGCCCTGTGCTGGCTGTCGTGAGGGGGAGAGGTGAGAGGTCATGCTGGTGACCTGACACCGCAACCCGCTTAGACTATCTTAACTAGGGGTGGACAAGGGGCTTCGGAATCATTACTGTTTGGGGAGAGACGAGGGGTGGGTTACCTCAATACCTCTCGTGGCTGCAGATACAAGTGATGTTAATGTACAGTCTATTCAGCGTGACCGTGGGGGTAGCTGACAACTAGTCTATTCCCCTTAGAAGTGGTTGTAACTGACAGCTAGAGTCTATTAGTCGGTGAATTGGCGGTCTAGGGGTAAGGTGTCAGACTTCTATGCTGGCAGCCGGGGTTCAATCCTCGGTCCCGGCAAAGATTTATCTGATTACCAAACCCTTCCTTCACCTCTGACAAGACATCTTGTGAATGTGGGGAATGCCAGGCCTCCACCGTGGTTCGGATTCCACGTTAAACTGTAGGTCCTCCATTTCATCTCACAATCACCCTACCATTACACATTAGCGTAAGTGCGTATAACCCGAACGGGTAGTAAGACNTTCCACGTTAAACTGTAGGTCCTTCATTTCATCTCACAATCACCCTACCATTACACATTAACGTAAGTGCGTATAACCCGAAAGGGTAGTAAGACGCGGTGCTAATAATAATAATAATAATAGAATCTATTAGTCATGGGAGTTGGGGTGACAGCTAGAGTCCATTCGCTATTGGAGTGGTAATAAGTGACATCTATCAAAAGCTACCCTAAAGTCGGTTCGCTATTAAAGTGGTGGTAAATGCCAGCAAGCTAAAGTTACCTATACTCTATTCGCCATTGGAGTGGGGAGAAGTGATAGACAGGAAATGTTACCAGATCTACTTTCACATATCTATTCGCCAAACCATCTAATCTGCAAGACCATGTGTTGACCGGCTGTCACTTTTGGAAATCATAACTTTCCCAACAAACAATTTGTGTTTTAATTTTTAATTTATTTTAACCGTTTTCACATAGCGGTAAGTGGAACAATAGTTTATAAAAATAACCGCTAAGACTTTTCTTTGCGTTGCTAAAAAAAAAAAATGCTTTCCAATGAGCGCTTTTAAAATTTTGTGTTCTCTTCATAAATTAAGATGGCAAGCCATCTGAAATGAATGAGGTTGATGACGTCATACAAACCGTTTTCGGTTGTGTTCATGCAAATACTGTTTTCATACACAAAACAGGGTTCATACGCACTTGTAAAACCGGTAAAACACAGGAAATTTTGCAAAATCTTGTAAAAATACTGAAATATTTGTTAGTTTGGGACATTTAACTAAAGCATAAAATATTTGCTCTTTGGATGGACGGAAAAGTGAGTGAAGCACGCTGATTCAAACATGTCTTACTACCCCTTAAACAAGGGTTGTGAAGTGACAGAAGATGCATTTCCCCATCATTCTTAAGTCGCCTTGTTCTGAACATAAGTTAACACGAAAAATAGGAGTTCCTTGTGAGAAAAACCCGGGAACTAGGTAATTAATAAAATAGTAGTAACCCTGACATGTACTAATCACGCCAATTTGTTTGGGGGTAAGGAAAGGTTGCATTTAAAGGAAGCGCACCCGCATTTGCGTAGAGAGAGAGTGGAACACCATTTAGGAAAAACCACCTTAGTACAGTCTATCGGGATTTGAAACCCTTGGTGGGAAAAAAAGTGTTGCTGTAAGGAATATTGTGCGTCGGTGAGGAAAGGTGGGTGTCAATGGCTCTGCTACCGTGTAGTCTAGTATAAAGGGGTAGCTCCCCCCCCCCTCCCTCCACCAGCTCAGCTGTTCTCTCTCTGCTTGTGTCAACACTCGTGGGAGCTGAGCTTATCTCCGGCCCACAGTCCCAAGGGTTGGTTGGGAAGGGGGGGTTACCAGTCACACGCATATCTCGTCCCGTGCAAGTTACCACAGAATATGTTAACCCCCCCCCCCTGTTCCACTTGAAGGTAGGGGAAGAGTCTTGAATGTTTAGTCAACCCCCTCCCCTCCTACCCTCCTATTCTCGATGGTACGGAAACCTACGGTTCATGTTTATATTCAATGACACCTCGGCACTTTTTTTTTTCTTAATTTGATTTTTTTTTGTCCACTGTCCAGCATGTTGGCTCAGTCGGTAATGTGTCGTTCTACCGAACTAAGGGTCCCGGGCTGCTTCCCCTTTCACGGTGATGAATCAACGACTGGGGGCTGGGTGTTGTGTTTTTAAAGTCGTGCGCTGATAAAATCAGACGGTCCAGAAAGTGCACGTTAAATACCTCGAATAAATTAAAAATTAAATGATTAATTCCTCGTCGCGTCTCATTATATTCATCGCGTGAATCTAGAAGGGTTAAGGAAGTTACAATTAAAGAAAATGAAACCCGCGTGGTTGGCCGCGTGGTCTGACGCGCTAACCTCGCGGTAGACTGGGCTGCCGATGATGCGAGAAATCTCGGCCTGGTGTACCGGGTATGGTTTTTTTCAAAGTGGCTTTACACTCCCCCTCCACGCAAATGCGAGTGCATTTCCTATAACTATTACTTTTCTAATCCCAGTGATGCCAATGGGTCACCTTTATCAGCTTTAATCACTTTTCTTTTTGTTAGTCACTTAAAGCTATTTTTTTTTTAAGAAAAACTCACTTTTATAAACAAAATTATTAGGTAGGCTTACTTACCTAACAGTTTTAAAGGTTTTTCTTAAAGGAAGATCATCATTTGTAATCTTATCCAGAAACATTGAATGTAATATAAAATCTAAGAGCTGCATAAAGGAACGGACCGTACCGCCATTTTTCCGGTGGAACGCTATCCATGTCTTTAAATGCAAGTGGCTACACGAGTCCACCGGCGCGGATGAATCGTCGAGAGAGTATTGCTCCGCACTTTTGCGGTGTGGTGTGGCTCGTGTAGCCATAGTTTAATACAGCCCACTTGTTAGTTTTTAGTTGTTATAATTTAAAGTGATTCTCAAATATGAGAATTTGAGGGGTGGTTCTTAAAAACATATAACCTATTATTATTATTAGCACCGCGTCTTACTAAGCGTTCGGATTGAACGCACTTACGCTAATGTGTAATGGTAGGGTGATTGTGAGATGAAATGGAGGACCTACAGTTTAACGTGAGATCCGAACCACAGGTGTAGGCCTGGAATTCCTAACATTCACAAGATATCTTGTCAGAGGTGAAGGAAGGGTTTGGTAATCAGATAAACCTGTGCTGGGACCGAGGATTGAACCCCGGACCCTCAGCACAGAAGTCCGACACCTTACCCCCAACTCTCTAGCTCGTATAGTAGGTAGGTCCTAGGCTCCCTGTATTGGTGATCTAGCAAATATTGTCTGAGTGTAAAAATCAAATATAAACATAATCATGCGGTTTGATTTATTGAACGAGTGAAGCTAGCTCTCCGTTTTAACTCCACCGATTGGCATTTGTCTGTAGTGGATATGTGTTGCACGATAATTTTTGACCGCATTAGCCGATATAATTCAAACTTGACGCAATTGTTCTTTGAATCTTGAATCTTGAATCCACATTCGTTGGGGAAGAACATCTAAACAAGGGTCGAGGGAAGATCAGCCCTTATGTATATTTACCTCTTAGGGCATTTTTTGATACCTTCAACGGCTGAAAATGGGTATATAGATAGATCCAAATTATACTATATTCCATTCACGGTAGGAATTACTCTCTGAAAGGTCTTTTTTCCTACCAATATCCTACTATATAGTAGATTTATGGTAGGGAAAAAGGCCTTTCAGAAGTCAATTCCTACCGTGAATGGAATATAAGCAAAAATTGAGAGTTTTTCTAATTATTATTTTTTTGTGGGTGGGAGGTGTGGCAGATGAACAGGGAGCCCCGCGAACAAAATAGGCCCATGGCCCCACGTCTGCTAAGGGTGGCCCTCATTCACCCTGACCTCTTTCGCATTTGCTCCAATCCTTTGCATGACGCACGACAAAATGTCGTCGCCTGACGCACGACAAGTGATGCGTGTATAAACTGGGCCTTAAAGACTCCCCTCCTCAGCCTCCCCTCTTGTCTTGAATGGTCGCTTGGCTGTTCTATAGGAGGGTGCGTGTTATCCTCTCACCCCGCCAGTCACTTGTAACGCTAGGTGTGCCGTTGCCTAGCAACAGCTGCAGTATCGAGAAGCTGGGACTAGGGTTCTCTCCTTGTCGTGGCGATATCTGCAGCTATTTTTACCGTCCCCCTCCTATCCCCCTCATTGATGGACAGCGTCATCTTAAGGCAAACGATGGAGTTATAGTAGAATTTTGGTATGAAAAACCTAATAGAAAATTCCACAAAAAAACATTTTTTTTGCGGGCAAAATTGATAACACTATTATTTTACCAGTAGTTTTAAGAACAATCTGCCTCACCCTTTCGAGCCAGGAAATACTAAGTAGATCATATTTTTAAGAATTATATCATCTTCTTATTGTTAACTACCGTCTTTAGATTTATATTTAGATTCGAACATAGGTGGATTTACGGGGGTACATGGGTGTGCCCGGCACCCCCCAACTTCCCAAGGATCTTCGAAAATAAATAGATCATAATATAACTTTTTAAAACATAAACATTAGAAAAAGTACAGATAATTTAGGGGGGGAAAAGAGAGAAATACCACAATATGTATTGCAAGGTATACGACAAAGTATACTTTTTTATTAATATCATTACTATTTGGTAAATTTTTGTAAATAAAGATGGTATGCTCTAAAATGTTTTTAAATAAAACATAAGAATACTAAAGTCAGTGTTTCATTTACTGCCGGTTGTCCTTATTCATTATTAGGCTTAAATAAATGTTATTAAATCTAAACTTATTTAAAGAGTGTCTAATAAACTTAATTTAAATTAGCCAGAATTAGGTCTGAAAGAATGACTTTTGTTTGATCCTTTTTTTATAAATACAATATTATAATATTGCACTTTTTTAACAAGGGTTTAGAACTTGGGCAATCTACCTCTCCCCTTTCCCACAAAACCAGCACCCCCAAATGAGACTCCCTAAATCCTCCTGTGAATTTCTAAGTTGAAATATCTCTCATAATCTTTCCTTGGATTTCTATTTGATATCTTTCCTTGGTGATCCAAGTCAGATAGAAAACAAATGAATACACAATTCATTAGTATATTATACCCGCCTCGTTGGCGTGGTTAGCTAACGCGCTAGTCCTGTTGAGCTTGACTGCCAAGGATGGGGAGATCGAGGTTCGAATCTCGGTCGGGTGAACTGGGGGGAAGGGAGGAGATTTTCCTAAATGGTTTTCCACTCTCCCTCCATGAAAATGCGGGTTCACTTACTCTAAATTCAACCTTCCAAATACCTAATTCATTAGCATAATTTGTACTTAAGCTTATATCCTGAACGGGTAGTAAGACGCGGTGCTAAATAATAAAAACAAATAGTATATTAAATTAATGGAGAAATACCGTTGTTAATGCGGTTTGAGATGTCAGTCTCGCAATATATACACATACATACATGCGTATATTAATCCGCCCTAGGTGCTTGATCATTTGCTTAAAAGGTTAAGATCACTTTAGGTGAGCCGCCATATTGAAATGATTAACCATTATGAAAAACTCTAACCACTCGTTTCTCGACCGGGCTCAAAGAATGTCGCTGCCAAATTTCTTTAAAATTGATCCATTTGACTGTGATTGCTGAACACACATCCGGACAGACACATAAAATACAAAATTATTGTCAAGTTAATTCAAAACCTCGCTTCACTCGGTCAATGTTATTTTACAGGTTCTATCAAAAGTGACAGCTGAAGCTCACATGATTTTAAGTAGAGAATAAGTGAAAGTAGATTTAGTAACTTTTCCGTCGGATAAGGCTCTTCCCATGAAAATTGGACTGTACATGCTGTCTACCGACACCTGACAATTCTTTCTTTTGAGAGGAGTCGTGAAGTTGTTTATTTATTTTTCAGTCCACTTGATACAAGTGGGAACTGCACTTAATGACCCCATAGGCGCTGGGGATGTGCCCGTACTTAATTCTGTAGAGAAACTTGTGCTTACTCAGTGTCATCCAGAGGAAAGAAAGGTGGCGATATTATTCAAAACTGTTCCTTTTTAAGCCAAGCAAGTCTTGCCGCAGGGACAATATATCGTCGGTTTGGAGGTACAACTCACTAAGTAGCATTTTCAATGTTTGTTTGGAGATATGTTAAGTGAATGAGGACTTCTACCTGGCAAAGAATCTTTCGATGAGGTATTTGATTATTTCTTATTTAAAAAAAAGATATAAGTTTAACACTTAATGACTTTCTCTTCTTATAGATCTTGAAATGTTAACATATACACACATATAAACTGGACTTAATGAGTTCTACCTCCAAACCGACGATATATAATTTGTAAAAAAATTTGTTGTTGTTTACGTATTATTCTCTTACCTATGCTCTTAAATCTTATATAATGGAAGGATGCATTTATTTTTATGCACAGAGTTTGAATATCATGTTAATAAAATTTAATAAAGTACCAAAATTAATTAGTTTGTTTGGGACTCCCTCCCACTCCAATCACCCCCGCCCCCGTAAAAAATAAATCACTGTTATAGGCCAAGTTTGTGTCTTTCTTATTCCCAAAACTTTTAATTCCCAAGCTTCTCTCATCTGTGGGCACGTTGGCCTCGGCTCTTTTGGTTTCCTAGGAGGTCAAGGTTCGAATCCCTTCCGGGTGTATTTTGTTTTGATTGGTTTTCCATTCTCCCGCTGATATTCTACCATTCTTATTCCCAATGGTGTAAAACGGATAACCTAACGTTTTTGAAAGAGGGGGGGGGGGATTTAAAGACGTAAGAGCGAGTATTGAATGGTTTTTAACACGTCTCTTTTTTATAAATTACCGCGTCTTACTACCCGTTGTGTTTATACGCTTATGTACTGATTGCTCTTGTCGTTTTAGGGATTAGGAATGCTATGTTTATAGGAAGTGTATCCGCATTTGCGTGGAGTGAGAGTGGAAACCCACTTTTGGAAAAAGCCGCCCTCAGTACAGCCGACTGATATTCGAATTTGTTTGAAAATAAACATTATTGGAGACTTTCCTTACCATTTTCATTGTTTTTAAAATAACTTTGAAGAATCTATTAAGATCTATTTAGGTTTACTAATGATTCATTAAAACTTATATAAATATTTCCACTTTAAATTGAAAAATGACACTTGGACACGGGAATCGAACCCGGGACCTTTGGCTCAGTATACCATTGCTCTTCTCACTTAGCTACCCAGAAGTCGTCCCGTCCCCAGGGTAATCTTTACTCATATTTTAAGGCAGAGTCTGTGATGGTCGTGCGGATATCGTTACCCTCCCGGGTCGAAGGGGGCTGCGTTATATGATAGCTCGTGATCTTAATTGATCGCTCATCTGTAGCTGACGATTTACCCAAGTCCAGCACAGACTCTGCTTTAAAACATGAGTGAAGAATTACTTTGGGCAAGGGACGATCCCTGGATAGCTCAGTGGTTAAAACATTGGCGTACTAAGATTAATGTCCAGGTGTAATTTTTTAATTTCAAAATATGTGATTTAGATGCGTCTATAACCATAACTACAGTAGTCCCATGGCTTCTTTGGTGCTGACTGACAGCTCAAAGCCGACTTCTGACAGTCAACATTTAGGTATATACCTACATTTTGACCGTCAGAAGTGACAGCTGCTAAACACATGTTTTTGCAGATCATATGGTTTGGCGTAGGGATACATAATTTGGTCTGATAGCTTTTCAAAGCTGTCAGTCAGCACCAAAGAAGCCATGCGGCTACTGTAGAAAACATAATAGCTTAGCCATTTAATCCAATAAATATGTTCTAATTCTTTTTTACGTAGCATTGACAATATTGATAATCCCAAACAATGTTTATTTATACCTCAAACAACAATGTTTATTTTAGAACTAGAGTTTGAAAATCGAAAGAAAACACAATTTCCCAGTGAAAAAAATTAATAAACATTTACTGCTCCTATTCATCATTGGTTGGGAAGACGGTGTTCGAATCTTGCCCGGGTGACTTAGGGAAGAGGGAGGAGGCCCCCCGCATCGGTGGCGTAGTCGGCTTACGCGCTAGTTTTGTGTTGAACTAGACTGCCGATGACGGGGAGATCGAGGTCCGAATCTCGCTCACGTGAACGTGGGGGGGGGGGGCCTTAAATATCGTTTTCCATTCTCCCTACACGCAAATGCGTGTTCACTTCCTCTAAACATTCAACTTCCTAAATCCTAACCCATTAGCGTAATTAGTACTTAAGCGTATAGCCCGAACGGGTAGTAAGTCGCGGTGTCGAATAAATAAAAAATAAAATAAATAGGGAATGAAAGAGTCAATATCCTGATAGAACAAGAGTTTCTAGCCGTTTTGGTGGTAAAATGGTCTAAAGCGTCACATTCCCCACGCAAATGTGGGTGCACTTCCTATAGATTCAAACTTTTTTTTATCCCTAACGAACAAGCGTGATTAGTTTATCTGCGTAGAACCTGAACAAACTAGTTTCTTCCTTCCTCTCCACATGCTAACGCTGGTGCGTTTCCTCTAAGCTATATTCCTTATCTCACTTTCCCTCTCGCAAATAAAATCTTAAAACAACTCCGCGTGTTGAACGTACAACTTGAAGTGCTTAGAGGACGTGATCCTGACGAACGCAGCCGTTCGTGTTTTAAAAATGGCAAGGTTCGCCACGTACCACACGCCCTGCCGTTTCTTCGCCACGGTCTTCACCATTTCGTGCCGCCTTTTCATTTTATAGCCTCAAGTTGTTTTCTTTTTTTATTATTATTATTTTTCTCTCCCTATTCTCCATTTTTCTTATGTCCCTTTATTTTTTTGGTTTCTTACCACCCGAGATTTTTTTATTTAACCTTTTTTTTATATTAGAGTTTCTTTGTCTCTACCCAATGTCGTGACGTCAGACCTTGTCCCATTCAATTTTACACTCCTCGTTCTTAGCGCTTATCCGTCCTTTCTACAATTTCAACCCCCCTCCTCCCCGCTTCCGCGTTCATTTTTTACTTTTATGCCGTTCTCGTTTTTTTAGACACAAGTTTTGTCGTCTCATTACTTTGCTGCTTTTTTATTTTTATTGCTAAAGGTTTTTTCTCCCTTCTCTGCCCTTTTTTTGCAGAACAATCTTTATGTAGATGTTTAGAAGGGTCCGCGTTAATTATACAGGGTGGGAACTCCTTGCTAACTAACAGTCAAGAACGCGTGTGCCGCACACATTTTTTTTAGCACACCGTCTTACTACTCGTCCGGCTTATACGCGTATGCACTAATTACGCTAATAGTTTTAGGGACTAGTAAAGTTATATTTATGAGAATTGCACCCCCATTTGCGTGGGGGGGAGAGTGTAAAATAATTTTTGAAAAATCCCCTCTATACACCCGACCAAGATTCTAACCTTGATCTCCCCGTTATTGGCAGTCTAATCTATTTCTAGAATAGCGCGATAGACCATGTGGCCAACGAAGTGGGTCTGTGCACTTTAAAGGATGTGTCAAACTTGATTGAGGTTTGTGATATTTTTGTAAATGTTTGGCGTTAAGAGTGGAACTCAACCAGGTACATTAACCGCGATGTAGAGGGGGGAGGAGAGGCGTCCCCTCGTAAAGTGAGGGCGCTCGTTAAACCAGCGTCGCTGCCTTGGGGTACTGGAGGAGATCTTGCCTGATAAACTACCCTCTATTAGTCGGGGTCGCTACAAGGGTGAGCTGTTAACTACCTCTCCACCCCAACCTCCCCTCCCCCCAGGCATCCTAGCTGACGGGAGCGGCCTCGCCAACTACTTCCACTCGTCCGATTAAATTATCTAGTAGTACTGTTTGGTGCCAAGGTACTGGGGGAAAGATTAAGGAAATGCGTGGGGCACTCGCATAGTAAGAGGATAGACAGGGAAAACCTGGAAAAGTCAGGGAAGTTTTGGATTACAATGAAAACAGGGAATTTTTGGATTACAATGAAAACAGGGAATTTAACTAAAAATAAGGAAAAGTCAGGGAATTAAAAAATATGTCTTAAATATCCCATTAATTTCGCAACTAACCACTAAAACAAAAAGTTAATAATACCTAAATAAAATGAACATTTTAATTTTTTTAAATAACTGTTAAAACCATTTGTTTAGTAGATACAAACTTTTTTAATATGTGATTAATAATAACAAAATTCATCATCCACTATTAAAAGTGGAAAAAAAGTAGTAAGGGAAAATTGAAAAATGTTGCCTGGAAAACTTGGAAAAGTCAGGGAATTTTTATAAAATATATTTTGTAGCCACCCTGGGATAGTGAACCAGGTCCGTGAATTTGGCAACTCCCTTAATGGTACACATTATATTTAGTGGCCACAAGGATATCATATTCTCATAATTTGTGCCGCTATATCTTTTGTCTGAACACCATAACTTCACGTAGCAGCACCCATAATGGCACAAATTCTGAAACCAGTGTCAATGCTCAGTGATGGATTTGTGCCACAATAATATCCAACTCCCATAATTTGTGCCTCTGTAGTTTTAGAGAAAAAACCTAAAAATGGTAGGTGCTGCTTAACAGCAAAAATTCTGAAATCCATGCCAATATTTAGTGCTGAATTTGTACCAGATGAATAACCCGTTCCCGTAGTTTGCGCAAAAAAAACAAACACTCGAAGCATCCTTCCTGATTATAGAAGTCTGCCTAGAGCATAATTTTGTGCCAGGGCGAACTTTTGTTTTGGTGCCCCCTCCAGTATCACATAATTTTGTTCCAAACATTGTTTTAATACCTTGTAAGTGAAGTAATACAAGACACAGATGTAATTGTCTTTTGTTTTTATTGATTATTTAATTATTATTATTATTAGCACCGCGCCTTACTACCCGTTTGGGTTATACGCACTTACGCTAATGTGCAATGGTAGGGTGATTGTGAGATGAAATGAAGGACCTACAGTTTAACGTGGAATCCGAACCACGGTGGAGGCCTGGCATTCCTCGCATTCACAAGATGTCTTGTCAGAGGTGAAGGAAGGGTTTGGTAATCAGATAAATCTTTGCCGGGACCGAGGATTGAACCCCGGCCGCCAGCATAGATGTCTGACATCTTACCCCTAGACCACCAGGTCACCGATGATTATTTAATTGGAAGACATGAATATTAGGGGACTTTGAGATGATATTAAACAAATACTTATTCACGAATATTAGGAGGCTTTGAAATACTAGAAACTAAATACTTAGACATGAATATTAGGAACTTTAGTAAACAAATACTTGGACACGAATATTAATATTAACAATATTTAATTGAAATATGTATAGCATTACTCATATGAATGTCTAGTTAAACTAAATTTTAGCCCATTGCATTACCTTAACACGGGTACGGGAATAGCATACAATATCAAGCTTAGAACTCGTGAACTGTAAGGATTTAAAGCCATTACATCACTATTTATAGCTCATAAATTATACACTTGTTAAATTTGTGCGATAAAATGTTGATTTCCTAATTAGTAAACGGACTCGTGGTATAGTGGGTCAGAAGCCTTGTTTGTTGACCTAAAAGGCCCTGGGTTATATCCCCGGCTGGTACCGGAGGATTTTTCTCGAAAGAGAAATAATTCCTTTGGTCAACAGGGTTTGGTTAATTAGCCTCAATTTAGGTAAAGATCTTCATTGGCTCTACCCCGTAATATTCACTATCATCATCCCACCCACCCCCATCGAATATGGAAAGAGCCTCCACGGAAAAGATGTACAATCAGTACATTTGTGGGTGTCCTGGGCAACGGCACATTAGTACTGGCTAATCTTTTCCTAAACTGAGCTACAAGTAGATGTCGTCTAAACATGCAATAATAATAATAATAATAGTAATTATTATTACTAATGTTTTCCTAGCACAGCGTCTTACAACCCGTTCGGGTTATACACCTTTGCAATTATTACGCTAATGGCTTTAGGGGTTAGGAAGGTTATATTTAGAGGAAGTTTGCCCGCATTTGTGTGGGAAAACATTTTTTTTTTAAACTTTGCACATCCGACCGAGATTTGAACCTCGATCTCTTCGTCATCGGCACTCTAGTCTACTGTGAGAGTACCGTTTTAGGCCATGCATCCACCAAAGCGGGTATAACTATCATCTTGAACCAAATACTACTATAAAGTAACCTGCCTCGGTGGCGTAGTGGGCTAACGCGCTAGTCGTGTTGAGCTCGACTGCTGAGGACGGGGAGATCGAGGTTCGAATCTCGGTTGGGTGAACTGGGGGG
>CABFOW010001917.1:111016-121980 GCA_902141385.1 Timema californicum
GGGGGGGGGGGGGAGAAATGTATTAATACCCCCCATTGTCTTCTAGAGGAAAGTACAAAGAGGAAACCTTCCACACTTTATACCGGATGTAGCGGTAACTCGAATGCTAAGTACAGTAGGCGGCTATAAACCTTACAGAAGCGTTGGTCTATATCCTCCGATGTCCGTATAACAAGAACTCGACTACAGAGTTCCGATACGTAACTTTCGAAAGCCAATCACAGTTAGACCTACAAATAAGCATTTGCAAGGTGTCTACCATCAGGGAAAACTGAAATTATCCGGGAATTTGAAGTGATCGGGAAAAAAACGGAAATAAGTCGGGAATTTTGTAAAATACAATAAAAATCCGGGAAAATGTTGTTTTACTCAAAATCTGATATATAAAATATCATTAAATCAGTAAATAATAATGTTATTAAACTGTAGTGTTTTGTTTGTAGCTGTGTAATATATTTTTTATAATTCCTAGTAAACAATGTTAATACATTTTTTTAATGTTTATTTGAATTTTAAAACTTATTATTATTCATAAAAAAAGATCAATAGAAAAATAAGGGGGCAGGAGGGAATTAGAAGGATGTGACATAATTTTTAGTCAGGAATTTTTGGAAATGATCAGGTGAAATCAGGGAAAAAGTTGGGAATTTCGTTGGTCAAGTTGAGTAGACACCTTGTTTGATGTGCAAATCGAAATTAAACTGTCTCCATCGTATTCTCATTTATTTACCATTAATAGCAATTAAGGTGGGAGGGTAGGAGATGCGAGAAAATGCCAGTGTTTTTGCTGTTTTTGCTGTTTTTATATCAAAACATTTTGTTCTGTCAAAATAAATCAAATATTTCTCCAGTAGAAGCATAAAGCTTAATTTTCTTCACACAGTAACCTCAACACTTGAATATCTGTCAAGGATGTTCTGTAATTTAATGGCAACTTTTTCTCTTCATATAAAAAGTTTTATAATCAAATGCGCTCATTATAGATACTCAACAAATGTTGACATCACAACACGAAAAAAATAAAACTATTTGTTTCTACTTGAGCAAAATTTGATTTGTTTTGCCATAAAACCTCCAAAAACACTGGTCTTTACTCGCGTCCTCTTCCATACCACCTTAATAGAAAAACCAATTAGGCCTAAATGGACCTGTCGCCTCATTGGCCTTGTTAGTTTTGTTATCACTCTATTAGCCTTCAAACATTGCATAAACCTGTTCCCATAAGTACTGTGCCGCTAGACAATACCTAGGTAGGTTACTAGGTCATGAGATAAAAGGGCGGAAGTGATTTTTTTTTTAATTAATCTATTCCCATTAATGTAAATATAGCTAGTTATTTTGATTTTTTATTACTTGTAACCAGTGTTTGTATTTTGTAATTTAAAGCCATCAACATAATAAAGTCAAACGATCAAAGACAGCGGTTTTTTTATTTTTTTAACTATGCTCCGCAAAGACCTTGGGCTCCACCATAATTATTTCAAGTCCCGTGAGGCAGTTCTAGAATATTCTTTATTTGTTTTTCACATTAATAGCATCAGTAAATAGGATTGCCAAGTTTTTCACACTTGCATAAAGGATATTTGCCAAAGGCGCAGTTAGAACATGTGAGCTTTACATTTGTGTCTGCCTGTAATTTTATACGTCCTGTCATAAATATTATTATTAGCACCGTTTCTTACTACCCGTTCGGGCTGTACGCACTTACGCTAATGTGTAATGGTAGGGTGATGCGAGATGAAATGGAGGACCTACAGTTTAACGTGGAATCCGAACCACGATGGAGGCCTCGTATTCCACACATTCACAAGATGTCTTGTCAGAGGTGAAGGAAGGGTTTGGTAATCAGATAAATCTGTGCCGGGACCGAGGATTGAACTCCGGACCCCAGCACAGAGGTCCGACATCTTACCCCTAGACCACCAGGTCACTGTCATTTATAACTGTCTTCATTGGTTGTTCATAATATTAATGTACAAAATGCTATGGTGGCTCCATCATGTATTTTTTCTGGTGCAAGGGCTTCGTCGGTCTACGGCGTTGTCCTCGCAATAGACTACACTGACGGGGAGTTCGGGACTTGAATTCAGGTTGGGTGCACCGAGACTTAATTTTAATTTAATAATGGTTTTTCTCTCTCCATTATCTCCACGCAAATGTTGTCACACTTATAATACATTCAACCTTCCTCATCCTTAACACATTAGCATAATTAGTATTTGTATAACACAACCTGAACGTGGTGACATTTTTTTAAATATAATTATATTATGAAGTTTTATTGTGAGGTGACTTGGCGGTGTCGGACTTCTATGCTGGGGTCCGGGGTTCAATCCTCGGTCCCGGCACAGATTTATCTGATTACCAAACCCTTCCTTCACCTCTGACAAGACATCTTGTGAATGTGGGGAATGCCAGGCCTCCACCGTGGTTCGGATTCCACGTTAAACTGTAGGTCCTCCATTTCATCTTACAATCACCCTACCATTACACATTAGCGTGAGTATAACCCGAACGGGTAGTAAGACGTGGTAATAATAATAATTTTATTGTGACTATACTCCCATTAATTCCTACAAATTGAATTATATTAGTGTTAAGCACTCTTAACTTCAGGAAACCGGGAGGGTGGGGGGGTAAATACACGTCGATAACACTATATCACTGGGGACATTATTTCGACGATTTGTTTTCATTTTCAAGTGTGTTCCTTTTCTAAATAAATATATTTAAAAAAAATAGGTATAGGCAGGGATTCAAACCTTGGACCTTTGTTTTAACCTAAAGTGCCTCTGCACCGAATGGGTGGACTCTCAGGCTTGGACAATCCACAGATAACTTAAGTGGAAAGTACAAAGGGTGTGCCAAGTCAAAGTTCTGGAGTTCGACTTTCCCTTACTAAACACATCTTTAAAACATTATTTTATCTTTTTGAAGGTATTTTAATTGAGTTCTTTAATTCGCAAATAGTCAGAAATATCACCAGAGTGTACGCTAGCGAGAGAGTAAAAAATAATGAATTTTCACAGGCCTTAAATTTGCCTGATCGAATCAAGAAACCGAGGAACTTCGTTTCGCTCGGCTCTAGGATCTTGTCTTTGTATAGGCCTATCAGGGGATTATAAATCTTGGCCGTGTGATGGCGTAATCCTTCCCTGTGTGTGTGTGCTGTGGCGTCGTGCAGGCCGATGTAGGCCTACTACTCCCTGTTCGAAAAACATCACTACAGTAGGATTCTTGAATGAAGGACCTTAGAGAAAATACCTTTTTTTTTTCTTTCAACATTAATAACGTTTGACATTATTAGTTACTTTTTTTTATAGGTATTGATTGATGTTTCCTATAATAAGTGAGACCTGCAGATCACATAACATGTCATAAGTTTAAAATATATGAATGAATGGAATAATCTAGAATCGTGTTGCGGGATATTGACTGGTAAACTCATTTGTAACTAGACGCAGATGGGAGGATAACGCTAGAATGGACCTGAAAGCGATAAGGTGCAATGTGGTGGACTGGATAGAACTAGCTCTAGATAGGGATAGGTGTCGTACTTTTGTCAAGAGTATACAAGTAAGTATAATTTAGAATCTAGAGGGGAAGGGACTATTTTTTGACCGTTATAAAGAATAATAAATCCATGTTTATAGATTTATGCGTAAAAGCATATGATCTGTAGCTTTAGCGTTTGATATAAATTATCACTACCTATTAAATAACACTAGTAATAATTGCTATCAATGCTGGTCGCATAAAAAGTATATATATAATTTTTTTAAAGAGTCTTCTAACTAAAATTGGACTGTAGAATTGGACGGGAACTCTACTCGAGTGAATGAGCGTAGGGAGGAAGAGAGAGAGACAGGATCATCTCTGTGATCACTGCAGTATGTCGAGGTTTTGTCGGCCATGCGTGTGAACAGCGGCCTCACACTTGAGCTGCAATAAATATAACATTTATAACTGCCAGTCGCACCACACTACAGCGCGTGCGCGCGCACGCACATACACGTACACTCACACACGGCGGCGGCTGCTGCTGGGATGACTCTTAAAGTTACGTTCACACACGAACAAAATGTTTTGTGTTCAGATTTCTGTCTTTTTATGCTTAGATGGCCATTATTATTATTATTATTATTATTATTATTATTCAGCCTTTCTAAAATCGCTGCCGGATGTGAAGTACCATGATAACATTTTACCACTTTTATTAGTATCAGTTTATAGTTATTGCTATTATCTATGAAAAGTGGTAGCTTCATATCACATTATTTAACGTATGAATACGTGAAAGTAAATCTAGTAACTTTTCTAGCTGTCAGATATGGTTCTTCAGATGACAACCGGGCGTAACATTCTTGTGAAAGGGATGAACATGAAACTGTTTATCAGTATATTTTCAAATGTCCGATAAAGCTAAAATTTGACGCAACTAAACAATTCCCGTCATTTATGCAATGCCACAATCATCAAAAACTCTTTCCAACCTGTGGCTGGGTGGTTTAGTAAAATGACTCCATCTTCCACCATTATACCGCCTTTGATTGCTCCCATTATTCTCCTATCGATCTCACACGTTCTGTTTTACTCCCCTCCCATCTCGTTCTTGGCCTCGCTTGCGGTCTTTTTCCTACTTAATTTTCATCATTTTCTTTGGTAACCTCCCTTCTATATCCTCATTACATGTCCATACCATCTCAGTCTTGATTCTTCTACTATTCATGTACTCCTTGAACCCCAACTCTTCCCCCGAAAAATTCAGTCCTAATCTTGCTTCTCCCATGGAAGTTAACATATTCTTCGCAAACTTAATTCACTGTCCATGTTTCTGCCGCATATGTGACATTGGGTCCAAAGTGGGGCCCTGTACAACACTTCCTTACACTCCAAGGGCACTTCTCTTCTCCATAGAAGTTCTCTTACACACCAATAGAACAACACTTCCTGCTGTCCTCTTCTCATTAGATCCTCTCTACTTACGCCTTTCGCCTCAACCACTCTTCCAATATATCTTACTTTATGTATTTTTCTCAGCTCTAGTCCATCCAACTTTATAGCTTCACTAAGCCTTATCCACTTCCTTGCCACTACCATCACTTCACTCTTCACCACGCTAAATTTTATTCCACACTTTTTCACTTCGTCAATCCATTCTTTTAACTGTTCCTTTACTTTTTCTTCCTTAATTTCCATTATCATCAAGTCGTCAGCAAACTTCATGGTTATAGTTTTTATTCTTTCCTCCCTGAATTTTCCCGCCATTTTATTTATTGCCCTTTTCATTACCATTTTATTTGGACAAATAATACCCAAAACGTTAAATACTGGAAAAAGAATTAGATTTTCTTAAATATTTATCAGCCGGTATAGTTGTTTTCGAAAATATGTGCTCTAAGTAATAAATGGATGAATTACCATTCTCCAATGAAAACTGTAAAAAGGTTAATTCGGCAATCTTTTTATAGTTGTCTGGAAAATCTGGAAAAGTCCGCTAATTTCTATAATAATTATAATATAATTTGTAGCCATCATATCATGATTACGCTCTAACGATAAAACTTATTAAAATACTGGTTCACTTTGCAACAAAATGTACATAGGTAAAAATAATTGTCAAAAATATAATTTAAAAAACATTGATTTTGCCGGAATTTTAAAATATGGTTAAACGTTGTCACTGATTTAAATTCCATTCCTTTTTGAAATAAAATGCAGAAAACCACACCAAAATGCTACATCAGTTTCCATCTGTATTAACCAGCTTTACTAGGGTGTTCGGTATCATTGGGGTGGTATGGGCTTTTAAAATAAAATTTTGTTTTGTGACTAAAAGTTTATTGAAGTAAAAACATCATTATTATGAAGTATCACCCGCCCCGGTCTTAACGTGCTACTCTCGTGTTAGACTAGACTGTTGAAGACGGGGAGATCGGGGTTCGATCCTGGTCTGGTGCATTGAGGGTGGTTTCCCCTAAATGGCTTTTTAACCTGCTTACACGCAAATGCGTGTGCACTTATTCTCATTTAAACCTTCCCATTCCCTAAAACCATTATTGTAATTAGTACATAAATGTACAACCCGAGCAGGTAGTAAGACGCGGTGCTTTAAAAAAAAGGCGGTACTAACCAAACCTATGGTTGAATGGTTAAACGCGTCACTCTCGCAACAGACTGATGGGAAGATTGTGGCTCGAATCTCGATTGGGTGTACTGAGGCTATATTTTTGAATTCCTAAATGATTTTTCTCTCTCTCTTTGCGCAAATGTGGGTACACTTGCTCTGAAATTCAACATTAATCATCCCTTAACACATTAACGTAATTAGTACATGAACAGAACGGGTAGTAAAGTCCCCTAAGAAAATAATTAAACATACATTTTTTATGCTCTAACTTTTTAGTGAAATATTTATATTTTCTCCCTATTTTTCACTGCATACCGTTTTGAGAACCATTGCTGGCGCGCTATGCGCAGCCCAAGTAATGTTTTGTCGTGGACGGGTGTTTTGTCTCCTCAAGGGATGTGTCAAGGCGGGCGGGGGTTATTCTCTAGCAGAGGGTAGTTGCCCCTCTGGATCCCTCCTCTTTCTTACACCCATTGTTCGCATCCATTGACACACGTGCAAGGGTGCACAGTGTGTGTGTGTGTGTGTGTGTGTGTGTGTGTTTACACGCGGCACGGGCTTGTAAATCTCTTCTGACTGGTTGGTGGCAAACAGTTGCATTGGTGGAGGAGATCCGACATCTGCCGGGCGTTAACGAGTTCTCAGAGCACCACTACTACTTCACAACACCGGCATGTTTTATTTCTCACGTCCTCTCTCCAGGCGAACACCCTAATCGATCACGAAAATCCGGTCCCTTCATATTTATACCTTGACCGGCGAGATTTGCGTGTACAAATGTTAATGGTGTGTATGTACATTCTAACTTATTATTATTAGCACCGCGTCTTACTACCCGTTCGGGTTATACGTACTTACGCTAATGTGTAATGGTAGGGTGATTGTGAGATGAAATGGAGGACCTACAGTTTAACGTGAAATCCTAACCACGGTGGAGGCCTGGCATTCCCCACATTCACAAGATGTCTTGTCAGAGGTTACATTCTAACTGAAGGATTATCTAACGTCTTTATCTACTGAGGGTACTGCCGATGACTTTGAGATCAGGGGTACGAGTCCCAGTTGGGTGTACCGAGGGAGGTATTTTCCTAAACGGTTTTACACACTTCCTCCACTCAAATGGCGGTAGATTTCCTCTTTCTTCTCCAAACATATACGTAGAGCCTGAACAAGCAGTAATATGCGGTGCTAAAAAAATCTATGGGGTAAGGATGAGGGAGGAAGCCAAAGTAAATGTACCCGCATCAGCGTGAAGAGGAGGGGACGGGAAAACCACTGTAGAAAGTCACTCGCAGTGCGCACGGACCTCTCATTCTTCTCGCGACGATTCATTCTTGATAGCCTGACGTTTTTGACGGCGTGGCCACCAATACAGGTGTTGATGGGTCGCCCCTCTACTCCCATCCTTATTATACTTTTCCACAAAACTTTGTGTGTTCACCCAGTGATAGTCTGTACTGCCTCTAGAGGGAACCACCTTACGACTAAAAAACACTAGATATAACTGAAACGCCATTGAAAAACCCTTTTAGAAGTTGTGAAATAGCCTAGTAGGTTTGGAAAATTCAAAATTGACCAATGATCACTATATTTATCTTAAAGGTGTCAAAATAATATTCAAAATTGACACCTACATACCCCGTTGTTTGGCGTATGAATACTTAGGTGAAGGAAGGGTTTGGCAATCAGATAAATCTTTGCAGGGATCGAAGATTGAACCCCGGACCCCCAGCACAGAAGTCTGACACCTTACCCGTAGACCACCAGGTCAACTCTTTAAAAATAATATACTAATAACATTTTAAACATTCATTTAAGGTTCTCCCTGTGGTTCCCTGACGATTAGTAAATCGTTGATAACCTGTCCCGGTGCTAGAACCACTCAATAAAGTATCGATGTTGAGTAATAAACAAACACGGCGAGCCTCTGATCGAATGGCCGGACCCGCGCGCTAATTGTACCAGTTCCAGTGCGCGGGTCTCGCCTTGTCTGTATCGCTTTCTCTCCCCCCCTCTGGCGTGTCAAGTGGTTTCTTGTGTTTGCACTGTTTTATTACCCGGTAGCTTCTCGCGTGTTTCTTTGTGCTAACCACCGTAGAAGCCGTTTATGTCGTGTTTATCTGCCTTCCTTTCTTTCACCACAGTCTACTTTTGATAAGAAGAGCCTTCCTTACAGGGCCGTTTTAAGAAAATGTGAGTCCCCCCCCTCCCCCCCGATTTTTGTACGGCAGTTTTTCAGTTTTTAGAATGAACCTATGATAATTATATTGATACGTAATCAGTACTTATGTTACTTAATAATTTCTCGTGTTTTATGGAATATTGATCAACCCATTAAATGAATGTAATTTATTAAATGCAAACAAACCAATTAAGTTAACTAGCAGTTAGTTTTCTCAGGACCGACAGGGGTAGCAAAATGGCGGTGTATTCTACTGTACTGCAGCACATTACTCGAATAACGTAAATCTTAAATTACATAAAGTTAGAGTTTTCAGGAATCTGGAATGGAATCCTATCACTAAGTGAATACTTATTGCTGTTAATTATCTGTACACTATTTGATGTAAAAGCTATAATAATAACTGTAATTGAATTTATTAATTTTTCGAGGAAATGTGGCCCCCTGGAATGTGAGGTTCAGGGCAATTGCCCTTCCCACCCCCCTAGAAACGGCCTTGCTTCCTTACCTGAAAGCTAGAAAACCCAAGCTATACTCCATTCACGGTAGGAATTACTCTCTGAAAGGTATTTTTTCCTACCAATGCCCTACTATTTAATAGATTTCTGGTAGGGAAAATGGCCTTTCAGAAAACAATTCCTACGGTGAACAGACTTTACTAAATCTTTTTTCACGTGATCCTTTTCAGTGGCTGAAAGGTCTACGGCTTCACTCTCGTGTTAGACCGGCCTGCTGATAGGAAGGTTGAATTAATAGGAAGTGTACCCGCATATGCTTGGAAGGAGAGTTAAAAACCATTTAGGTTAAACCAACCTTAGTACACCCGACCGGTATCGAAACACGATATCCCTGTCATCGGCAGTCTAGGCTACTGCGATAGTACCGCCTTAGACCATGGGGCCACCGAAGCGGGGTTCACTATATTATTAGTGTTATTTTCTAGGTATTGATATTTTCGTTCAATATTTACAAATCCGGATCACGTGATGCTATCAATATCGACCTCAAAAAATGATGTTTGCATTTTTTCTAAAAAAAAAATCCTCTTAAAATCGGACCGTAGGTACTATCCGCGTAGTGAGACGGGCTCTTAAATATTGTATTGCAGCTTAACAGCCTTGGGGGCATGTTCTACGGAGCGTACTGCAGGTTTATCAAAGGGACAATCTTCAGCACTTGGACGCGGTTCGTTTGCAATAAAGGCTGCGTGACTGCTGGGGAGCAATTACATCCACTAGATAATCACAGACCTCCCCCCCTTTCTTCTATGTTGATTTGAAAGGGCGCCGCCTCGCTGATGACTCAGGATAGAATGTGACTGACACGGAATTTAAAAAAAAACTTAACGATACTAATCTGTTAGCAAAATGGTGTGAAAAGTAAATTTCTATAAACGCTTATGGCAGATTTGTTAGATCTCCCGTCTGCATCGTTAATATTCACTTAGCATTACAACGTAAATTCCAGAATGCTATAAAGTCAAGAAGATTATCAACCGCAAGTGGTCGATTAATTTAATAATAACTGCCTCGATGGTCGCTTGATCTAAGGCGTCACTCTTGTGTTGGACTAGATTGTCGATACAGGGAGATTGGGGTTAGAAAATCTGTCGGGTGTATTGGAGAGGGTTTTTCCAAAAGGGGTTTCCACTTTCCACGCAAATGAGGATACACTACCTCTAAATATGACCTTCCGTATCTCTAACTCATTAGCATCGCGTCTTACTACCCATTCGATTTATACGCACTTCTGCTAATGTGTAATGGTAGGGTGATTGTGAGGCGTAATGGAGTGCCTACAGTTTAAAGTGGGATCCAAACCACGGTGGAGGCCGGGCATTCCACACATTCACAAGTTGTGATTGATACACGTCTTGTCAGAGGTGAAGGAAGGGTTTGGTAATCAGATAAATCTGTGCCGGTATCGAGGATTGAACCCAGGACTCTCAGCACAGAAGTCTGACACCTTACCCCTAGACCACCAGGTCACCTATCACAATTGATACATATGCGTATAATCTGAACAGGTAGCAAGTCGTGTTAAGAAACATGAATAATAAATTATCTCTGTCCTTTATCACTTCCTTGTCCAGGCATAATTCTATTAATATTTAGTATTATTATTATTTAGCACGGCGTGTTGTTCAGATTATACGCTGTGTATTACTTACTATAATGACTTAGGGATGAGGAAGGTTGAATTTAGGAGAAATATACCAGCATTTACGTTGAAGGATAGAGGAAAATCATTTTAGGAAAAAAAACTCGGTACTCCCAACCCGGATTCTAACCTGATCTCCCTGTCATCGGCAGTCTAATTTATTACGAGACCGGTTCCTTAGACCGTTCGGCCACCGAAGTAGGTTTGATTAATTATACATTCTGTGATATCTGGTCTGAAAACAATGGTTGCATTTTTTTTATTTTCAAATTATTACGTTTAAGAGATTCAAGATTAACATCTTGATCTAAAGAGGAAGTGAGTGAATGCACACGTATTATCGTGTAGATTAACTGAGGAAACTTTAGTGATAAATCCCTTCCTTCATCTTTGACAAGACGTGTATTAATACAACTTGTGAATGTGGGGAATGCCAGACCTCCACCGTGGTTCGGATCCCACGTTAAACTGTAGGTCCTCCATTTCATCTCA